>JADFUC010001952.1:0-51593 GCA_019722365.1 Lithospermum erythrorhizon | reverse complement strand
TTGATCGAAGGTAGAGGAGGAGGCGGTGCATGTGGGAAGTGGCAGTAGAGGTGACGTTGGTGTAGAAACTTTATCTCCTATAAATTTATGTTTATTGTTTAGTTAATAATAGTTATTCGATTTATAATTCATATACCTAAGAATGAAATAAACCAAAAACAAACTCTCCAAATGAAATCACAAAAAGCGTTATCATTTTCTTATACCCACATGGCTCCCATAAAAATATATGTTGTCATTGTATATAAAATGCTCAAAACTATTGACATATTTTTATACTCGTACAAAGAATGCATAATTTTATTTTATAGAAAATGTACATGTGGGACCGAACATACCCGATGTAAGCGCAACAATCGGGTATATTAATTCAGGTAATTAGTTGATCAATTAGGGAGAGTTTAGAGGGATCTCGTGCCGAGTCGGTGTCGTATATGGCTTGGCGTATTTTCTTACGCATTTGTTCAGATTGAGGTTATGAGTTGAAATAGCACCGATCGACCAGCTTTTTTTTTTCAATTTTTAGCACCCAGTTAATATTATTTGTCTTAATAGCACACTTTCATGTAAAATACATCACAATCTTTTAACCCTTATTCTCCAAATCACCCCACCACCACTATCCCCACCTCCCACTCTACTACTCCCCACCCCCATCCCTACACTCAGAGCCCCACTCCACCCTCAATGCTACTCCCCCACTTCCCCCACCCAACTACCCCACTACTAACCGCCACCACAAATAATCCTCCCCCCAATCCTCAATCAAAAAACGAAACCCTACCCCTACTCCCCCACCCCAATCAAAAACAAACCCTACCTCACCCCCCAATTAAAACGAAACCCTAGCCCCACCATCTATTAAAACTATAAATTATAAAGCAGGGACGGGTTCACTTGGCCAGGGGCTGGATGAAATCTCGATTTAGTACGTGGGTCGGTGAAGGCCCATTTGGTATCGGAGGCGATAAATACGCGGGGGGAGAATTCGCTGGGGGTAATCAGCGATTGTGGTAAAGCGGCAGTGCTGGTGTGGGCACGTGGATCGCTTAGGGTTCAAAGCAAGGCAATGGTAGTAGTAGCTGTGGCGGTAGCGATTCGGGAGTAAGAAGATTGCAACGGGAAGTTAAAGGTCAGGGTATTTGTGTATTTTTACATGAAAGTGTACTATTCGGGGGCAAGAATATTAAGTAAGTACAAAAACTAAAATATTGCTCAAACCAAGCATTATTTTTCTAATTTTCTCCTCGAAAGCTGCTATATTTTGGGAGATTGACCAAGAAACCTCTATTTGTCAATACCTAATGGTCAATCAATCCATGTTTTTTGATCAGGTTCACTTATATCGAGGACCAATTAACTATCAATGATCTCATAAGTTTTGAATTTTATTTTACAATACATATTAAGGTATATTCAAATTTATATCTCGCATTACAAATAAAATAGGCAATTCAATGTAAACAAAATGAAAATACAAAAACTCGATTCAATCTTACATGGTTCAACAATAATTAATCTATTAGTTACTAAAAATAAGATTTATCAAAATACCCTTTATCCTCTCTATCTTTTGAGGCTAAAACCTTTAATTTTATCTAATTAAAATCGATCAAAGGGCCTAAAATTCAGTTCCACATGTGTTCAAAAATAGACTCCAAGCCAAGGATCAAATAAATACTCCAAAAGGTCCGAGTCAACATGAAAATGTACTTGACCTAGAAGAAGATCCGAACCTTCTTTTTTACAAAAAAGTTAGTTTTATTTTATTACTTGGAAACCAAGTAATTCTCAAATTTTCAATCTGGCTCATATATTGTCTCAAATTCAACGCTAAGATCGCGATTCAATTCGAAATTATACTAACTAATCAAGCAAGTATTCAAGGCCCAAAATCCTATAAATACCTCCTTGCTTTTAAAAAAAGAAATGAAACAAGAATTCTCCTTCTAAAACTACATTTAAAGCATCTAATAAAATATGTAGGATCACCTCCGAAATCTCCGAAGCAACTCTTAAACCACCAATGTAAACACAACTTTGGTGGCCGAAAACATCTTTAGGTAGCCAAATAGGCGCCTGAAATCAAGAGTTACCGCACAAACGTAGTAGTTCTTGGAAGTCGAAGCAAAATCTTACGAGAATCCGATACAAATCTCTCTTGAATGTTTCTCGAATATTCGTGAATAAGCTAAAAGCACTCCGACATTCATAAATCTTGTATGAACACTAAAAATCTCGTGTTTGCTTCATCAAATTCCAGATAGGAAAATACACTCTAATATTTAGTCCATATCTCGATTCTAGACAGAAACACGCCGGGGTAGTGCTCCCTATCTAAGCCTGGACAAGATCATCAACACGGTAGGACATCCCACCTTCATACCGATCATCACTACAAGAATAAGTCGCTAAGGCCGCTATAGTACAAGCTAAAGGCCCACGCTTCCAAAGCTTAAGTCAAATTCAAGTGAAGCAAAATCTCACTAAGCCTCACTCCTACAACAAAGAAGTCGCTAAGACCACTATATAATAAACAAGAAGCATATATTGCTTCAATAAATTGCTATCACTCCACACAGCCCAAGAGCTCGGAATTCTATCCCCAAATCAAGTCCCACTAAAGACAAGAGGGACAAATTTATTTACTCTCATGCTGCTAGAGCTTATTCCAACTGGCCACGGGGCCCCACTTAGGCATATCCCAAGTTCCACCACAAAAGCGTGAAGTCTCATACCGCAAGCCACTGGCAAGTAGTCCATCAATTCTAATATAGACTGGAGATGCAAGCCTCCAAGACTCCAAGATTAAGTCCAAGACAACCAACATGAGAATGTATCAAACCCTGGGCAAGAGATGTATCAAACCCCAATTAGCAAATGAATATGCTACAAAGTTTCCAACAAGCTTCATATGGTTACTTGTAAGATTGTCAGAAAACCTACGATAATGCATGTTTACCCCTTCATAATTTATAATTTACAAGTTTCTACAAATCATTAGACTTTTTTCTTCATGATATTATGTTTATTTGATGTTAGCATTGATAATATAATAGAAATTAAACCAAATGTATCTTCATTCAATGTCTTTACTGTCTATACACTTGAAGTTTGTTCCTATTATAGTTACATATTAGACATACTTAATTGTCATAATTAACAAATCTAGCGATCTTAACAAACATATTTGGATTTGAAATGAATATTGTCATTTTAAGAACAATATAAGTTATAAGCCATTTCCTATTTATAAGAATCATGTCGCTTTTTTTTTAATTTTCTTAAGATAGTAACATTTGACAATACTAGCTTCGATTTTTAATATTAATTAACGATCCAATTAGCCTGCTTTTTAGTTTTTACAATTTCATGATAAATATTTAAGTTAATCAATTAATGAAACAAAAATATTGTGCAAAATAGCTAAGCTCGAATTTATAAAGATAAAATTAAAAATTTGATTAAATGACTTATAAAAAAGAAAGTAACGTGACATATAATATTTTAGAAATATTGTAGTTCAAAATTCTAAAAAAGCAATTGTTAAAAATAACACTTATACAATATTTTAGAAATAAAGAAAGTAATAGACTGATATATTATGAACAAGTGTTATGAGAAGCACAATCCACGTCACAATCTTAAACAATCCTCATCCATTGGATCTTCTCCATCTATGGCTCTAAAGTACCTCAAACCTTTCTCACAGATCCTTTCCATATATCAGAGTATATCATCCCTACAATCCTCGGGGTTTTCCAAAAGTTTCCTTTTTCCAAAATATTTTCCACCACCAACTTTCCTCAACTCTCAATACTACAAAATACTATCAACAACCAAAATCTCACCAACCACCACTCCCTTCTCTCACGCAGCGTTACAATTTTCCTATATAAAATTTGACTAAATCGTCAGATAGACAAACTTTCTAGGACAAGACTCTATCGTAGCCCCATCCAAGAACCGTCAAGAATCACCCAAGTCATCCCCGTGAGCTTCAACAAGGCCATGTAAACCATCGACGCTTAAATAGTTAACAATTTTTGTATAGATCTATTATGATTTTCTATCTTCTTTGTTTAAATCGAATATATTATTGTGTAATTGATTTTATTGTTTTGTAGTTGCATGCCGGGATTGAATATTTTTTTGATTTTGTTTTCATATATAGATGTATATTTTAGTTTTTCAAATTTGTAATTTTAATTCGGGGCTTTTGTCAATTTTGGCTGAATATATATGTATTGTTGAAATAATTATTGTTTAATTTTATTTGTAATTAGTAATCGGGTAGAATTGTTTTCTTAAGTAGTGTCCTTGGAATGGTCACTTGTAAAGATAATATTAAATAATATAATTCATAAACTATTTTATTTTTAAATGTGATCGGGTCAATTCTCATTTTATTCAATGATGTATTTTGTTTTATTACAATGAATATCGATATTTCTACATTTCGATTTTTTGGGCTCACCTTGGAATTTAATTGGCGTGTTAATGGAGTTCCGCTTTATGCATCATCATGGCTTACATCTTCCAAAAGCCTCCCAAGTACTTGAGAGTTTGTCATTGGAAATATAATTTCTCATCTTTCTGAACCGTTTTGTCTTGCAGCATAATCCTATTCAAGGACTCGAGTTCATTGCTAGAAACAATGAATCGATGATAACCGAGAAATCAGCAGAGATGAAGAGAAACAACTTGCTTGATAGTAATGGGTTGCCGCAACATAGCTTGGGGCGCCACGCAACAAAACGAATCCACGTGTCTTACCCAAATGATATTCTTACTAAGTATTATCGCTTAAATTCATGATATATATACTATTATTTGGCTCACATCTATTAGGTAATGGGCCCATATGGGTAAGGCCTCATGACTCTAAAGGTACACAAGATATTGACAAGTGGCATGATCCTATGGAGAGAGAGTGTACTATGACACTCATAGTACTGGCCTATAAATACCTCATCACTAGTACATTCCCTCTTTAATTCCAAATTCATATTCTCTAGTACCTTCGTTATTTAGTATATTCATACTTCCAACACCGACTCGACGTCAGAGTGTTTGTGATTGCACTCACGTCATACTTTCAGTCCGACTACCGGCGTATTCTCAACTCCGGGCCGGACATTAACATAGCATCTTCCAACCCGGGCCAGAAGGTGCTAAGCGACGCGTCTCGTGATCCGTGTCGGGCGGAGAACAATTTCTCAACTGTGTTAACTCAAGTCGCCGAAAGCCCACCATCCAAGTCCAGCCAGCGGAAAGCCCATCCAAAACTTGTAATAATATATCCATAACGAGTGGTACGAATCGCTGGCTGGCCTGCGGGGGATCGATATGCTAAGCCGTGAAAATACAAATATGTCTGCTCACGAAGTCGAAGCCACCACTCTCACAAAACATCTGGCTCCAACCAAAGAACCGCAAGTGGTTCATCCTCCCGCACTTACCTAGCTTCAATGGTTGTGGCCAAGATGATATTACCTAACAATCTCCCGGAGTATTTACGCCAAGCGTTTCTCCAATAGTTTGTCCGACCGAACTCGGATCGGGTATACATGACTTTTGCTCTTAATTCTATGTATTCATACTAAAGAAATCATGATGCTTTCTATAGCGAAATTTGGTCTGCTTATACGTATACTCAGATGAAAGCGCCTGAATGGATATCCAAAGAAGGACTCCACGAAACCCCGAAGGCTATCATAAGCGCTATAACGACATCCCGCTTCATAATTCCGAAGTCAACAACAAGTGGAAGCTTATATGGCATTCTCACCGTGGTTTATCATAATGGCAAACCTCAAGGCGCTTTGCCTCTAGAAATCATATAAAAAGTGATCTAACTCACGGCTCGAGTTCGGCCAAGATAGTTTGCCGAGGAGTCAAAACAAGCGAATCTACTCGGCGAATCTCAGTGGGACGCACAAGTGAAAAAGAGGGCTGCTCTAAGTTCACTAAAACACGGGTCTCGCGACCGGGTTACACAGACAAGGGGCAAGATCAAAAAAGAAGAAATTTTGAACCAATGCCTCAAAAAGGCTTCTTAGTGCAACGCACCTAGCGGTGCCTACGGGTTTCACCTCGCCAGTTTCCATAAATGGTGTACGCCCAAATCAAGATAAAAACTACCTCCGCAAGCCAAGGACGGTGTCGCACCGGGTGGCGGACAAAACACGATATCGCTATCATCGAGAACATGGCCATGACACTAATGAGTGTGGTTTTGGATGCGTAACTGAAATTGATAAAAAAGAGGATACCTGAAAGAGTATACGACAAACGTGGATCTAACGCGATGGCCGGGCCAAGGCTAAAACCGCTAGGATCCCGCCGCCGCCACATCGCCAAGGCCGAACATCATCAACTCCTAAGACTCACTCGGGCGCATATCTCGAGAGAGAGAGGGCGTAATTTTCGCGTAACTCTAGAAAGGATTACGCAAGAAGATCGATATATTCAATCAACCAAGCATCGGCATTAAGAAGCGACCCCATTAGTTTCACGGATGATGAGTTAATCGGAATCAATTTCATTACGATGACCTCCCCGCAGTCGCAGCCCCAATTATTGCGAACTTCACGGCTTTAACGGACGTCAGACACAGGAGCTACCGATATTTTATATATTAGCACCTTTGACAAGCTACAACTCCCAAGAAGCATCATCCAACCACTATCCATACCACTGACCGGTTTCACGTGTCATTCCATAACGCAACGGGGTAAATTTCATCGATCTAACGCGACGTTAGTAGCTGGTCACCACTTATCTAACATAATTTAAGGCCAGGATATCCGTGACTGCATATCAGCTTCCCATAGGCCGCCTCGACTTTGACCATGGCGGTTATAGTCTCTAGTACATCTCAAGATGAAGTTCCTACCCCGGGGGCATGCGAGAGATGTCGTGGCGATCAAAAAAAGGCTGGGCATGTTACCAAACCTCTCGCCTCAGCAATAGGAACCTCAAGTGATCGCAGGGAAGCTGGTCTGGGAAAACTATATTGAGATAAATTGGCCGGCTAATTTAGTAGAAGAGAAAGATAACTCGCCCAAAGAAAGAGAAAGCACGAAGAAGGCTATGCCACATGAGGAGATCATGATGATCCCTTTCAAGCGAAAGTGGACATCGAATCTAACCTTTTAGAATCGGTTCGAGGTTTCAAAGCAAGAACATCAAAAAGTCAGCCGATCTCTACTGATAAGCAGTAGCCTGAGTGGACGTGTTTGTACGGGGATTCGAAGATACGCCAAGGTAAGGATCCACGCTTACGTTCGCATGACCCCTAATTCCAAGCCGGTAAAACAAAAAAAAAATCATGCACGACGGTAAGAATCACGCCTATCCGAGAAGTAGGCCTTACTAAAGGCCCATGCTATACGAGAGTCAAATTCCCCGCGGGGCGGCCAATGTAGTATCAGAAGAAACCCAGCTGGAAGTCAAGGCGTATGTACCGGGACTTCACCAACCTGAATGCCTGGCTATCCTACCATGCTCTGGGGCGCCCGGGGCGGACGGGAGCCGCTACCCATGAGGTCTTTGACTTCATGGATGCCTCTCGGGGGTACCACCAGATCCGCATGGCGCCAAAGGACGAAGAGAAAATAGCATTTATAACCGAGTATGGCCTATATTGGCCGGGCAAAAGTTATGCCATTCGATTAAAGAATGCCGGGCCACTTACCACGGACGGTCACCTACATATTTCGCAAAACAGATTGGCGAATATGGAAATATATGTTGACGATATGTTGGTCAAGAGCAAGCGGGGCGCCGATCATCTATTAAATCTTAGTGGAAACCTTTAATCGCCTCGTGAAAAGCAAAAGTTAAAAGTGAACCCCCGAAATGCTCTTCGCATAAGACGGCGTTTCTAGGTTATAAGGATCGTCACCGAATCGAGCCTAATCCGGATAAAATAAAGTAATACTATGGATACGAATACCATGAGTCGTAGATATCGACGGATGTACCAATGTGGGCGCTAAATCGCTTCATAGCAAAGTTCAAGCGAAAAAGAACTTACCTTGCTCAAGAGTTTAAGGTACATGTCAAGGAAAAGTTCACGTGGGATCGAGGCAGAGTATGCTCGAAAATTGAAAAAAATATTCGTTCTCTACAATTATTGTCGCGACCGAACCCGGGGAGCAAAGATGTACCTATACTTTAGCCATTTCCTCGATATCGCGTCGCCATTGTCGATATGGAGTGGTCGGGTACAAAAAGCATCTATATATTATATCACCTATGTTCTGTGGACGCAGTAAGAAAGGTATCCCATTATAGATAAGGCCGCTTGCAGCCGCGATTCTCGCTGTGAAATTAGCGTATTTCGAGTCCCACCCGGTACAGGTGGTAACGGACCAACGCTAAAGCCGGGGCGCCACATTTCAACCGGCCTTATCTGGCTATTAACAACCCGGGCCGGCCGAGTTGAGCGAATTTGAAATATCATATGCGCCTCACCAACAAAGCAAAGGCTCAAGCATTGGGCCGGGATTTTATAACCGAGCGCATCTACCAAAACCCACCAATTCCCTGGCGACCGACATCGGCAGAGGAAAATTGCTCAATCTCAAAGGACGCGTTTTGATGGGGCTCGCAATGAGCAAGGGGCAGGTGCCGGAGTAATAATATTGGGACCGCAAAGAGAAATCATGGAATATGCCCCGCGGCTTGAAGCTTTTCTCAGAATTTAATAACGGTAAGGTAGTACGGTTACGATTCTCAAGCCAAGACAAGCGACATGTGGGGATAGAAGAATCAAGCCGTTAAAGGAGATTCAAACCGTCATTGACCAAATCAAAGGGAGTCAAGGGGTGAAAAGTGGTATTAAGAAATACCATTCAAAGGCTGTGCAAATAACCCAAGAGTTCAAAAGGATCTTATTCGAACATATTCCTAGAGCGGAGAATCAAAAGGCGGACCATCTTTCCAGAC
Organism: Lithospermum erythrorhizon; assembly: GCA_019722365.1. Lineage (NCBI taxonomy): Eukaryota > Viridiplantae > Streptophyta > Magnoliopsida > Boraginales > Boraginaceae > Lithospermum > Lithospermum erythrorhizon. The sequence goes on along the minus strand of JADFUC010001952.1, from coordinate 42,638 downwards.
TTGCTACCACTTATTATAAATGAATTCGGGTTCGAAGGAATATCTGTTGAGGTTTGTAATCAAGCTTACCAAAACGGAAGACACAAATGTCACGTTGCTCACCATAACCGGGATCGGGCGGACACTAACAATCTCGTGATCTTAGCTAAGGAAAATTACCCGAGGGATAGCGGAATCCAGAAGATCCTAATCGCAATTTTTAAATACGCTTGTACTGGGGCTTAATTATACCGAAATCCTAGGACGGCCCTCGGCTATCGGGACTACAGGTCCACCGAGGCCATATCCCCGAGTGTCGGGCCGAGATATTACAGGCGCGTGGAAGTCATATCGGGCCACCTGCCTCTGGCCATCAAAACCACACACCGGATATTACCGTCGACATTAATCAAAGACGCAACAAAGATACGTTAGTGCTGACGATGTCACTGACGTGGAAATGCATCCCAGTTGCCTACTTCTACCCTTACTCCGGTGGTGAGTCCTATTCCTTTTGCCATGTGGGGAATTGACCTGGTGGGAAAATTACCCAAGGCAAAAGGGGGCAGTAATATACTATCAGAAGGATTATCAAATAAAGTCATGGAGGCCGACTCTTAAGAAACTAGATGAGGAAGCCGGGTACAATTATTGTGGAAGAATATACTCACTCGGTTTGGCATCCCCAAGATTTTGGTATCTGACAATGGTCCCTGGGCCAGGAGTGTGTCTCGACGGGACTTCCTCATGGTAAATTCAGATTTGAAGGCTTGCTTGTTCATTTACTACCCACAAGCCACTGACAAAGCAGTGTCATGAACTGATTATATTTAAGGGCATTAAAAGAACATAATGCAAAGCGAAATGAGAAGGGAGTTGATAAGAATTGCCTTACTCTGTTTTATGGTCATTACTTCGGCCAACTCCCTAATCAAGCAAATGGGTGAGTGCCTTTAAGCTCTACCACGGCGCCGAGGCGGTCCCCGCTGTGGAAAGTGAGGGATCGCCACTTACGCATGTGCCGGGTTCGACGGGCGGCTTAACGACAAGAGGTCGAGGGAATATCTTAACTTTGTGGACGAACCGCAGATTTGGTGCCTTTATGTAACCTCAGCATGCTGCCTCAAGTGGCCGTAACATATAATCAAGTGGGTTAAAAACCGCTGGGCCTGCTGCATTTGGTGTTACTGCGTCTCGCTAAGTCAACCCAAGGAGCAAAGCAAATTGAGTCCCAAACGGGAAGCGCCATATCATGTAAGAAGGTCATACAAGACTTACGAAATTGAAAGACTTAAATGGTAAAACAGCCCCTCAGATTCAACACGCCAAGATACGTCGAGACATGTGTAATCCTATGGACTCAGAATCGCTTCTTTTAAGAAGTAATCACTCTTTCCGTAGTTTAACTATTAACAGCGTGGTCTCCGTTTTCTACACGCCAAGTTAAATTATGCGAAACGCCATACCCAAGCCGGTACGCTAATCCAAAGTATGGGCTCTAGACCAGAAAAGACAAAATGATCACTGGGCCGGTCTTTAAAAAACAAAGAGCCCCTCACTAATAGCCAGTAAAAGCGATTAACATAGGAACCAAAGCTCAGGTACCTCAAGCAGTCGCTTCGCTAGGCTGGCCGCATATCGGGATCGCGCCCCCGTCGCATTAACTGCCTCGTGCCGCAACCTGCTAATGGCTGCGGGGCGGTGGATAATACCAAATCGCTAAAATGCACCTTTACTTTAAGCGGTTACATAAATCGTAAGGCTCTGTGAGGTCATTCCGTTATACGACGCACGGAATTGAAAATGAAGACGAACGAAAGGCAAAAGATATGACTAAACACAGAGATTTAACATCAAGTAATTTACATAGTTAAAAGAATTATTACAAAATAGTGTAAGAATAAGAAACTAAGAGGCTTGATCATCGCCTGGGGGAGCGGCTTCCTCATCATCCTCCTCATCGTGGGGTTGCCGGGCATCGAGGTCAGCATGGCAACCAGTCCGCATTACACCCTTGGATAAAATCGTGGTAGTTCTCCACGATCGCTGGGTTCACATCGTTGTATGTCCTGGTAAAACGGCATAAGCAATAAGCCGCGTCCTTGCCTCTGCCTGCCTCAAATCCTCGAGAACCGGCATCGCGAACCGCTGCATCCGACGGGCATTCTTCGACTGCCAGTTTCGTATCGCTTCATCCGCCTTCTTCTTTTGAGAGATTTCGACATGATTGGGCCATCTTTAGAATGCTGGCCAAATTTTCACCTCCAAGCGGAGTAGCGACTATTCAATGTATCATACCGCCGCCGTTTGGACACATTACTGCCTGGGCCTCCTTCTTCTCCCCGGCTGCATCAATAGGAGTACGGGCCTTCTTTATCGCCTTCACTCCCTTCAAATTTTGCTTGCCTCGCCTTGCACCCTCATTCCGCTGGGAGATATCCTCAGAGTCGGGTGAACGCAGTGGCTTTTCCGCCGCCGCCCGCTGCTTGACATCGCCCAGTACCTTCGATCCGTAATGAATAGCTCTTATTTAAAGATCGCATGCAGTTAGAGGAGGATGAGTCATACCAAAGAGAAATTAGTGGAAGCAGCAAAGAGAGGATGAGAAAGTTACCTTTATCATATACCTATCTGGGCGGTAGCTCAGATTTCATCGGTCCGGGTTTATCAAAATCTCTTTCACCGCTTCCAATATAAGTGGGTTTACGCATGGAAGGCTTCGATTTCTTCCAAAGTGTGGAGCCTTCGGGACAACCGATAATCTGCCGTGCGTGTGAGCGTGGTGCTCGTAAGTGCTCTGGAGAATATTCCGCAAATGGTACGTCTAGTAACCCACGATCTTCGGGAGCCGGGGTTTCTTGAGAGTCCGCCGCTGGATCGGCTCTGTGTGGGAAGAGTAGAGTCACTGGGCGGCCGGAGGTACGGGAGAAGAGGCGGGAAGTGGGTCTTTCTTGTAGGTCACGGTTTCTGATCTCTTGGGCCATGCATATTTTTTGCGACCAATGCCTTGGGCCTCTTCTCCGGAGCCGGCCTTTCCCGCGCAAGGTGTAGGTCAGAAAGGTGCGAAGCCACCGGGAAGCACTCCCTATCTCCGCGCCCGGCGAGACGGGACCTTTACCTTAACCCTCATTTTACCCGGCCGGGCGGCTCGATACTTAAAGTGATGTCTCCACATCTCTCACACCCAAGGATGTCATCTCAGACAAAAATGTGGGTGGTAACACAAAGGGCAAATCAAGCAATGATATGAACGAAATAAACATATATGTATCAGACATATACCCAACAAAAACGGAGACTTTGCTGCATCATATTCTTTGTGACCGGAATTTGATAATTCGTCAATTAGACACCCTCTTCGCAAAAGACTCAGACGCAGCCGAATCGCCAATACCCGATTTAATGTTCCGCTTGAGTCGTGATCCATGCTGGCGCCTTCTCTTGGTACGGCATGTATCCCGCAAAGGAACCCATACCTCGAACCGGCCTGCCTATACCTTCCTTCACGAAACACCACTTGGAATGCCAGCGGGTTTCGGAGACCTTGTCTACTTGGGTACATGTCCCGCTTACGCCGAAGTAAGCCACCTTGGAGCGGGTGCATCAAGGCAACTAAAAAATAGCTCTACAAGAGGTTCTATATGAACTATCCTGCCGTGCACTCACTCATTAACACGGGTATTCTCTCTAGCCAAACCTGCCGGGGCGATTTCGCTCGGAGCAGCTTTACAATTCAATATAATGTCATTCACAAAAGGTAGTGGAACCTACACTCGTAGGAAAGTGGATACTATGTACGGTAGTCCAACCCGCAAGTGCGGCCCTTCATTACGCGATCGACCCGCGGCTCAAAACTTTGTCCTTTTCGCTGGGAGTCGCAGCTCCACAAAACGGGGAATAGAAAAATACTGCCTAAAGTTATCTAGGTCCGCCGGGGAAAATGGGACGGGCAAGGAGTCTCGAAAGATGGTAGGAAATCTAGCATGTAAGATCACCGGTTTTATTAGAAAGCCCGGAAGCTCGCTGGCATGCCTGTGGCGAAGGACGCAACGGCCAGCCGGTGACGGGCAGAGGTCGGGATCACCGCGTATGTAATAACCATAATTGTTATGATTTAAATAATAATCGAAGTATCGCTTCATTTAAATTAAACTTAACTCGATGTGCCGCCAGTAGATAAGTACGACTAAATTTTTCCTTCCGAGCTAAGAAACGAACGATGTGTCGTGGCTTCGACACCTCCTACCTCGCTTCAAATGACACCTCCTACCTTCGAGCCACGTGCCTGCCCACGTGTCTGCTTTCAAATTTTCTTCATGGCTAAGAAATCATATTTTATAAAACAAAAATCTCTTCCTTTTCTCTCACCATTTGGCCGAACCTATTTCCTTTCTTTCTCTCTTTTTTTTTCTTTTCTCATGGTGTAAATGACCTCCCAAATCATTATCCTCAAAAAATTGCTAGCAAAGATCCAAGAGGAAAAACATTATCAATAAAGCATCAAAGAATAGAGTTTGTTGATAATTTAATTCAGAGGCGTAGTACTTATATCACAAGTTTATAATCCTCCAAACATTATGTGAATATGTAAATTGTATATTTTGGGTTTATATAAGTGAATAACATAAAGAGCAACATATGTCGATATGGAAATTAGTAAAGCAGTATATATATGATGTGAATTATCAATTTTGATTTAGTGCGTATTCGGTTAAATTAGTATGATATGACGTTCAAGATGGGAAGAATGATAATTGGTTTTCATTGAACTAATTGGTTGTAAATGAACGGGTTAATTGTACAAATTAAATGAATGAGGACGGAACTAATCATTGTATTAAAGACTATATCAATATCAATATATATATTGAAATATTATGGAGTCGGTATATTATGATATAACGGCGTTGAGAAAAGAGTCGATATTATACAATAATCGGTGGACGATTATGTTGTTTATGAAACGGAAGGAAGAAAAACATCATTTGATGGATAATATGAAAGAAATGGATGAAAACATTAACAATGAATCATATGCTACTTGGCTATACATTTAAATGTAGAGTTAAGGATTTTATGACGATAAAGTGCATAAGATTATGAGAGTTGTCTTGTTGAAATTATGAGAAATAAATGATACGGTAAGTAAATAATAATAAAGCGTGATATGAATAATATTGTGATATTAATGTGAATATGAAAATGAGATTGTTGATCAGGTTTGATTTGGGGTTGTATTTTCATCCTGGAAATTATGATTTTTGCAGTTGGTCAAAGTTGTGTATTTCCTCAGGTTTGTGTCTGTGGGTCTCGTGAGTTGTATAGGTGTTTTGGTGAGTTGTCGTAGCCGGCTGTAAGAGTCAGAGGCGAGTTGATGTTGTCTCTCTCTCTCAAAATACCGAGTTGTATTGTCCGGTATCTTGCTTCGCTTCCTAGCTACGATTTCGTGAGTTGCCTGCATCAGCGATTTATTCGCAATTAAGTTTGCACTGCTATTTATTCAAATGATAAATTTTATGTCGACGGGGCATAAGTTTCTCCTAAAGAAGTTTGAGAAGTCGATATATGCGCATTAGTTTTAGAACCGACTTATATCGAAATAGAGGTTAGCCAGGCCAAGAAATAGTTGAGTTGATAGAGTTGCCGAGTTGTAGTATTGCTATGCTTGTCGAAGTTGTCAGGCTGGCTGAGCTAGACTATGCTCGATACGCCGACACCGCTGATGGAGTCGCGCGTGGTTCAGTTGCACTGGTAGTCATGTTGTCGTGGGTCGCTGGCTGGGCCCATCGGTTGTATTACATGTTGTTTAGACTTTCTTGGTGTTTTGTGATATGCTTTATGCTTTATTGTTTATGGATATCAGGTTGATTATACTAGACGTCGCTTGACGGCAAATGTCGAATTAAATTTGGGGTTGATCATTGATAATACGATTTCTCAGGATCCTAAAAGCCTGTATTAATCAAGTACATCCTTGGGCGTTAAAAGTTGAGTCAAGCACGGTCGAGATAACGCTTGAATGAGAAATGAGGTACAAGAACATTATAAATCAAGTCTACGCTTAATCTATGTGATGATGTCAATTTATATTTTATACAGTGGAAAAATTAGATTCAAATGTGTTAGTATATAAGTTATTTATCTAACCACGACGCTGGATACTACTGGTGAATCACCAGACATTAAAATGAAGAATTTGGGTAGATAATACCGCATTTCAGTTATCTTGATTTAAGACATAGCGCCGCTAAGTCAGATAAGATAATAAAACCAATTTATATTCTTTATACATCTCGACGCTGCGCGTATGACTATGATCGGGAGTAGCACTTTTGGCGCTAACTAAAGAGGTTGCCTGAAGCGGTGAGGTTTACGTGACGCTTCGTATGTTTGGTGGGTATGTCTCAGTTATATATAATATCGGAATTAGTCAGTATTTAAGAAGATAACAAATGTAGGTGTCATCTCTTGTGACTAAGGTGTACCGTGAGTAAAGGGTCAATGACAGGGTTTGTCGGGTGCCCGTTGAAAAGTCATTATGATAGACGGTCCCGCTGAGTAGCATAAAAATATAACTCTTGAGGCGCATAGCTCGTAGGATAGGTGATCGAAGCTTATCCTCGCGCTGCATGCTGTGGATTACTTCCGTGATATTCGTGATTCACTCACCTTCATAGCGACCCCTGCCCCCATGGGCGGCCATGCCTAGGTTGTCAAGGATGACCAAGATGCTTTTGGCCGAAAACTTTAGCTGATAAGGCTGTAAGACTCTCAAATATACTTCATCTTCTTTGGAGTTTTGTTGTACATAATAGTCAAGGTTTGTAAAACCCATTGTTTGATGTTGTATTTTTATATTATTACTTTTCAAATTGTTGTAGCGCTATTAGTTCACCCGATGGACCGCTTGTATAGTTTATTTATGATGTTAAATGAAGTCATTTTTCTATTGTTATCCATCGCCGCGACTTCGACATCTGCGCTGGATGACGGTCCCAACTCGTAAGTGGGCCCAATTGGGCGTGGTCGTTACGTACAGACGGGTTCAGAACGCGGTGGTTCGGCAGTGGTAGCACCCCGCCAGCAAAGAGCATGGATTCTTCCTCCGGGCTGCTTGGCCCAAAGACATGCTTCTCCACCACCTCCGGTGAGTTTACAGAAACGTGGTCATACGGAACGGAGTAAAACTCAACGCCTATGGTAATTTCAGCCTGTTCGAATAAAGCGTGATTCAGTGGTCCATTACCAACGTGGGCTAGTCCCGCCTCGAAGAACTTTTCGGATTTACTGGTTGTAACCGCTAGCCATATCTCAAGGCCGGTATACGATAGCTGTTAAACACAAGTTGTGAAAATTAGAGAGTCAGCAAAACATGTTGTTCTTGCAAAGTGGGAAAGAGGGGCTTCAAGCATATTCACGTAATCGCCAGACCCAACAACCTGCTCATATTCACCAGACCTTTACACGCTTTCCGATACCCCGTGAGCATAAATAAGAATAGATTAATCTTCCATCACAATGCTATCAAAATCCCTAAAACCACCAACCTAAAACCCTAAAGACACACCAGATTCAAGTGGTATAATCTACAGTCACTGTATTTATTAATCTCTTTACCTACCGGAATACCTTTCCCTTCGTGACTTCAATTAAGGAAAAATTTGTCAAGTACTCAAAACTCTCGTACTGTACTGGGAGTGTAATAAATAAAAAAAACACGATAAATATTGTGGCTAAATACATACCTTTCAAGTAAGAGGAGGATCAAGAATAGAAACGAAGTCGTGAAGTAGGAAGTTGAGAGAAAACAAAAGGTAAGAAGAAGGGAAGCGCAACAATTGGTAGGGAAATGGGAGAGAGAATATGAATAGTTAAAATTGATATACGTAAGAGTGACTACGTAACGCCAAGCGTTACCTTTTATAGGGCTTATAATCCAATTAGTTGTGGTTCCGATCCCAGGTAGGGTAATGTATAAAAATGGTTCATTGTTCCCATAAAAACAGAATAAGTTGGTCATTAATCTCAATCCGTAGGTCGAATAAGTCAAAGCCGCGATATTTCATCAAAAATCAAGTGGTATTCTTCCAACACTTGCGTTTCTATCGGTGGGCATTATTCAATGAACAGCTTCAGCCATCCATGGGATCACATCATTTCTTCCACTTTAACCATTCATCATGCAATGATATATATACTATTATCAGTCACATCTATTGCGTAACGCGCCCATACGCACATTTAATTTTAAAGCGCATACAAGATATCGACACAAGATGATTCTATTGTAGTAGAGAGCCAGATTTATGCGACATTCATAGTATCGTCTATAAATACTCATCACTAAGATATCTCCCCTCTTTAATTCCAAATTCATACTTCTAGTACTCTCGTTATTTAGTATATTCATACTTTCAAATATTGACTTGATCGAAGGAGAGCGAGCCAGGATCGCACCCCGCGGTCACACTCAGTCCGACGGCCAGCAGTATTCAACCCGCTCGCAATAACATAGTGCATCTTCCGTAACCCGCCGTAAGCAGTTAAGGACCGCGGTTTCAGAGATCCGTGTCAAGAAGAACAATTTCAACTGCGTTAACTCAAGCCACCGAAAGCCCACCATCCTGTTCAAATACTAAAACCCATCCAAAACTTCAGAATAATATATCCATAGCGAGCAGACGAATCGCCCATAATCTTAGTTCTCTTCTTGGAAGGTGGATACCAAAAAATTGGTGTGGTTTGTAGATGCCCATACTGCCATTTATAATACCAAATGAACATACCAATATTATTGATAGTTAGTGTGCAAATAAGCTTCTACTATTATTTATTTTGAACATGGACACAGGTAGCACCAAAATTCAATGCCTGTGCGAATTGGTTCTAATTATTATGTGTTTCAAGTTTTGTTGTATTTTATCATTATTGATTGTTCATCTGCAGACCTATGTTATAGTGGTTTATGTGGCCATCGTGATTGTATACTTCCTCCCTACTAGACAAATTAATATCCAATCATCTTGATATAAACATGAAATAATGTTGTGTGGCTGATCAAATTGCAGAATTGACGAATTGGGGGGAGGGGGCGGCAAGTACACCATATTATAATTTGGTTTTGATGTTGTTAAATCATAATTTTTTTTATGTTAATACTAAAATTTAAACAAGATTTCAACAAACATTTCTTACTTTCTTGTATGTAGAGTATAAGTTGCAATATTGTTATTAATCAATACTTCACCAACCTTTTGGTTGCCACTAGAGGAAGTTTTAAAAAAGAATTACAAAATAATAAAAGGAGATAGACTTTAAAAACAACATATTTTTGTTGAGTACCATAAAATGTTACTGACTATCTCGAAAATACGGTTTTATTCCTGTTATTTTTTTAGTAAGCTTCATTCATTAAATAACATTTCTTCCACATCTGCATTTTACATTGAACTAGTTATACATTTCGGTATGTATTATTATTATTATTATTTTTAAAAAATCGGTCTTTATCACTACAATGAATCGATTCTTAACCTCATCGCATTTAAAGATTATCCCGCTACTATCGACTAACCCAAGTAGCTTTCATTTCGCATCGTATTAAATAAGGAATGTTTTTCATATTGACACTTAAACTTTTGTGAATTTCTCTTCAAAAAATCAATGTTTATAATATAACTAATTAATTCATCAATGTAATATAAAAGAGATCAATAATCTGCCATTAAATTAAGGTTAATTGATCGGATTGCTCTCTAAATTATAGCATAATTTTCAATCAATAACTGAAGTAACGTGCGGGTCCGGGATATGGAATAGCTGGTCCGAAGATCACTAAATTAAGTCCTTCGATCATAAAGTATAAAGAGTTATTTTATATTTGTTCTAAAACAAAGTGAAGAGTCATATTTAAAATCAAAATAACCTAAGATTTGAAATTATAATAAAATATGATGATTTTAATTTTATTCCTCTCAACATGTGATTTATGAGTCCTTAAACCTAAATGATTGTAATTTATTATTACTCCGTATAATAAATCCACTCACTCATTGCATGGAGCCTTCCTTCAGCCTTTTCTCGACAAACAAAGGAAAAGTAGAAATCCAAAGGAGTTGATAAATATAGTATGTAATTTGCCATGCAGTAGAGAAGAGACTATAAATGGTGCCTTTTCTTCTTTTTTTTTCTGTACATAATCCGTTTTATATACACTCCTTGAAGCCCTCAGCCTGCCTTCCGCTTAAACAACAACAAACAAACACACAAAGAAAGCCACATCTAAATTCTACCCTGATGGCTGAAACATCTTTAAAGTTTGAACAGAAAGTTTAAGTTTCTTCCACTTGTGATCAATAACTGAAGTAATGTGCGGGTCCGGGATATAATAGCGGTCCGAACATCACTAAATTAAGTCCTTCGATCATAAAGATAAAGAGCTTATTTTATATTTGTTTAAAACAGTTTGGAAGAAATTACATTTAAAATCAAATAACCCAAGATTTAAATTATAATAAAATATTACGATTTTAATTTTATTCCTGATTTATGAGTCCTCAAACTAAAATGATTGTAATTTATTATTACTCCGTATAATAAATCCACTCACTCATTGCATGTAGCCTTCCTTCAGCCTTTTCTCGACAAACACAGGAAAAGTAGAAATCCAAACGAGTTGATAAATATAGTATCTAATTTGCCATGGAGAAGAGAAGAGACTATAAATGGTGCCTTTTCTTCTTTTTCTGGTTTTGCACATAATCCGTTCTTAGTATGCATGAAATTTTGAAGCCCTCTGCAGCCTTGCCTTCCGCTTAAACAAACAAACACACAAAGAAAGCCACATCTAAATTCTACCCTGATGGCTGAAACACTTTTAAAGTTTGAACAGAAAGTTTGCTAAGTTTCTTCCACTTGTGATCAACGAAGCCCCCCTCTAAATTCTACCCTGGTGGGCCTGGCTGAAACACTTTTAAATGTGGCTCACTTGACCCCTCTCTTTTCGGAACTGCATACCTGGATTTACAATTTTCGAACTCTTTTTCCCCGGATTTGTACTCCGGCAGGCGCGGGAGTTTTGGCATAGTAGAGTCAATCAATTTACTAAGGCTATGAGGAGCCTTACTTTATAAGGTGCACTTTGCTCCCACTCTCCTTCTATGTGGGACTTTTACAAATTTCCAAACTTCATGGTTTCCTTCTCTCTTTGCACAACCTCATTGACATACAAATGAGATACAAATTTTGGATTCACAAGACTCAATATCCAACAACTTTCTAGTACATTGACTTGTTTTGAACCTACAACAAGTGTTAGAATTCATCAATGAGTTTCAATGTTAGTTCCTGGAAAATTTACGGAGTAGTACTTTCTGATCCCCCCTCCAATCTTTGACCACAGCCTTTAATTAACAAACGACCAAATTCATCCTCTTCAAATTGTAGAAAAGCTATTAATTCTTCTGCTGATTTGTTCCGTCCTGGTATGGACTTAGCTTGTTTGCTTTATCTAATATTCTTTTTATGTTTAATTTATGTTTTTTTATTAAAAATTATGTTGTTGATCAAGTGGTTGATTTTAAATAACAAACGACGAAATTCATCCTTCAACTTGTAGAAAAGCTATTAATTTTTTCTGCTGATTTGTTCCTGTCCGGATAAATGCTACTTAGCTTCCTCGAATAATAAAAAGAAAGAGCTACAAACATTATATCCGATTAATAGGAAAAACTCTCTCCGATTAATTAAGTCTGCTAACAAACAAACATTATATCCGGACGGGTGAAAGACAAATACTGAAGTGATCTAACTAGTTGCTTGTAGATGCATCAGAGAGATTAACCTAGACACCAAGGAAATAATGAATGAAATCACCCAATTGACGAGAGCAATATCCTGTCAAACATAGAGTAACAAATATATACTGAGAGTACAAGTCTTGACATAAAACATACTTGTATTACTTTTAATTTGTTTCAAACCATAATCAATAGCTAATCCAATTAAATATTATATTGACATAAATATCCTAGCAATAATCACGAGGAAGCAATCAAATATTATATTGATAGTGATGTGATTTGCTTCCATATAGCTATAGATATGAGTATCTAACATTTTTAGTGTTTCATATATGTAAAACCTTTTCAATATCTGTTATTTGTATCAATCCAGATGAATTAATTGATTACCCTGCTAATTGATGTACTGAACAAATATCCGACAACATTTGATGTTGATTTTAAGTTGAACCTTATTCTCTTTCTTGACTTTTTGTAGGCTTTATTATACAAAATTGCAATTGGGTTCCCCTCTGCAAGAATTTAATGTCATAATCGACACAGGAAGCGATATAATGTGGGTGGCTTGTGCTCACTGCATTGGTTGCCCTACATCATCTTTAATCCTCGTAATTCACTGTGCTCTTATATTTTCAAAAATTTGTTTCAGTTAAGTAGATAACTCAATTAAAGTGTTTGTTTTATCTTGAATATTTCAGAATCAGCTACAATTCTTTGATCCTTCAAACTCGTCGACGGTTTCAGCCATTTCTTGTGCAGATCAAAGATGTGCTCAGGTAGCACAGTATTCCAACTCTGGCTGTTCTAGTTTGAATCAGTGCAATTACCGATTGCAGTACGCTGATGGAAGTAGTACAACGGGCGTTTTTTTAAACGATCTGATGCACCTCGAAAAAGTGCATGGAAATACAACTTTCTTCAACTCCTCAGCTCATGTTATCTTCGGGTAAACTATCTTAAATTTACCTGAGTTATTAGTAATTCTTTGTGATTGAAGTTTTACATCATTATATTGTTTACTTTTGTGCTGCAGTTGTAGTACACACCATACCGGAGGGCTGACAAAATCTATTAATGCGCTTGATGGTATCATTGGTCTTGGTCAGCGGGGATTATCTATTATATCCCAACTTTCGGCACAGGGACTAGCTCCCTATGTATTTTCCCATTGTTTGGAAGGAAGTGGTAATGGTGGCGGTATACTAGTACTTGGTCCAATTTTGGAACCAAGACTTGTATACACTCCACTTGTCCCGTCAAAGTAAGTTTTCTTTACATTATACATATATTTTGATCAATCGTTAGTTATTTATAATTTAACATTGTTTTGATGTTATATTGGGCTTTATTGTAAAATTCAACCACACATTGCTAATGAAGTGCTGAAAAACTCAAATCTAGATACTTTGCACAATGAATTTCTCTGAGTTTGACTTAATAGGATGGCAATGCAGCTTAAGACTTTAAATATGAGGTTTATAATTTAACATTGTTTTTCAAGATTTCTTGTTAGCCTTTTAATTTTATCAATAATTTTACTACTTGATATATTGTACAACGTTGATTCACACTACCTATACGTATTCAGTTATGGAATAGAATACTCGTATGATTGATTACTTCAACTACAACCTTGCTAATGAAGTGCTAGAAAACTTAAATCTAGATACTTTGCACATCATTTTATTGAATTTCTCAAAGCTTGAATTAGCATTATAGTAATGCAGCATGAGAAATTAAGACCTCAAAACATGAGGTTTATGTACATAGTTCATGAAGTGCTTGAATAGTTAAACTTCTGTAAGCCTTGACGACCTTAGTTCGATGTTGTGATATGAATTTGGCTTTTCTACTTGTGCCTTGTTCTTGAATTGGTATGTGTAATGAATCACTACACTACACTATAATTGACTTTGATACTTTAACATGTATTAAGTAATATTTACATGTAGAATGTAATTTTTTTTAGAAATTATTTCTTTTTTATTCCAATATTCAGGCTACACTATAATGTAAATCTCGAGAGCATTTCAGTCAATGGGAAACCATTGCCTATCAGGCAGTCAGTTTTTTCAACGTCAAATAACCAAGGAGGAACAATAATAGATTCTGGAACTTCTGGCGCATATCTTCCTCAGGAAGCATATCAACCTTTGGTCGATAAGGTGAGTTACAAAATTCAAGTGTCCTCACATTTTATATGTTAATGCAAAAAAAAAAAAATAGAAAGAAAGGTTGTCAAGTATCATGATAATAATCGTTTGAACCTCTCCAACAATGGACAGAAACTGCACAATAGTTCACACCTGCCTTAATCTCCATGAGTACATCATCTTCTAATGCAGGTTACTCAGATGGTTTCCCCGCCAGCACGGGCTTTTGTTTCAGATGGATACACATGTTATGAAGTGGCTTCTAGGTATGTATCTGATCAATAATTTCACCTTTTATTAATTATCTATTCCACATAATTAATTGGGGGATTCTTCTATATTCTAGGATATCTGAGACATTTCCATCCGTTCAATTAAACTTTGATGGTAGAGCAGCAATGTTATTAAAACCCGAACACTATCTATTGTCAATGGGCTTTGGTGTAAGTTCAGAGCTTTTATTTGATAATTTAATAAAATAGTTTGCAATTATTATCTCTTTTGATCCTTAAGATGTTGTCATATGCTCTCATTGATATGTTTTCTTTTATATTAAGGTAATCATAATAATCAACTTTTCATAATTTTGTTTCTAATTCAGTCTCAAAGAATAAGTTGTCTAATGACATAAATCATAATGACTTAGGATACGTTGCCCCAGTAAGAAAATTTCCAGTTTAGTGATTTACTACTCTAGACTCTTTTGATTGAGTCAAACTATATGTGTATGAAAATTTGTTCTCCATTCTTGCACCATATTTGTTCCCGATTGATCGGGTTAGTATTATTCAATTGACTAAGTAAATAATCAACATCTTACGTAGTCTGGGTCCAGTTCATTATGGTGTATTGGCTTTCAGAATAGTGAATTTAAAGGCATGGCAATCTTGGGAGGTAATTATTGACTGATGCATTTCTATTCTCTACTCATTGTCTATTTTCAATTTTGGCCTTATGTATGAAACTTGTCGTCTATTTTTTTGAACGGTATTCTTCCACAGATCTTGTATTGAAGGACAAGATTGTTGTGTATGATGTAGCTAACCAAAGGATTGGTTGGGCTGATTATGACTGTAAGTTGTTGCTAGAGATCTCACTTACAACATATACTTGTCAAACAATTATTGATGAATTCCAACCACTTGTTGTAGGTTCGAAACAAGTCAATGTCCTGGAAAGCAACAACAGTTTTAGAGGCCGCTTGAAGCATAACAATGCTTCATCCACTCATGATTTCTATCATTGGATGTCATCCGTCATTTTTCTTTTCTTGTTGCAACTTTGTCTCTAGTCACTGCACATTCTCATTTTTATAATAGTGCAAGTTATTAAGAAGTATCTACAATTGAGAACCTAAGAGGCCACTGGATTTCTTCTTGGGATGCCTATTTATGACCATCTGTCAGATTTTTATGTACATAGATTACTTATGTGGAGAATTATTCTTGCTCTTGAAGAGCTACATCGATTACCAATCTTTGTCTCTCTTCCACTTATACATATCTGCTGTACTTTTTTTTGTGTGGTATAAAATTATTTGAGATGAGGATTGTTGTGGGTCCTCTGTAGCGAGAATGGCTACGGTGCATTGACGATATGGTTTACAAATAAATTATTTATTGCCGAACCATGTAAGATTGAAGCAGTTTTTGCTATTTTTATTTCTGTTTATTTGAAACACTTATTTCATTTTGTCAACAAAATTGAAGTTTTTGAACAAAAACAGTTAGCTATCCGAATTATAATAGGGGAGACGAGGAATGCTCAATAAAGCTGCCCAACTACCTAAGACAGTGACACAGTGTGTAGAAGTCATAGCTATGTTTGAGATGAATATATTTTGGCTTAGCTTAGTGACTTATAGCTTTATATGTTCTGTTATCTTAGTTAATTAGTTGTATGAGTTGATAGATTAGCTCAGGCTTCGCCTGGTGTTAATTAAGTTGAGCTTACTTTTTTGCTAAGCCACATCGTCGAGCTGGTTCGTCTGGTGAAGACCAAGTTCAAGCTGGCTCATTTGGCAAGAAGAAGATATCTCATTGATACAATTTCCCAAAAAACACATCTAATGAGGTAATGAAACAATTACTCCAAGCTAGTAGGCAAAATCAAGAAACATGGATTGATTGACTCACAAATGATGATTTCTTGGTCAATCTCCCAAATCATTTTTAAGCAATTTGTTTCCCTCAAACACGCACCGACATATTTTGTATGTCCAAGGGTACCATTGCTTCAACTGCATCTCTATCTGTTTAAATAGTAGAGCACGATAATGTATGATTTCACAGCTTTTTTGGGAGGATATCATATATTAGTTGAGAAGGGTTGTAAATTTTCTAAACATTGGAATATTCCACTCATATTGTCAGAAATAATGGCTTAAAGCCTTTGTTATCCCATTAATTGATTTGACCGTTTCTTTTCTTCTCATTAATTTGGTGATTAAACTACATTGACTTGCCTTGAGCAATTTGCATTGAAATGACTATAACGAGAAGATTTGTAGCCGATTTAGTTATTTAAAGGCTTCAACTTTTCCTTCTTCTGCTGGTGTAGAAATGTACCAAAACTTCATTCTTCTAACTTCTATTCTTTTGTTTTACTCAATGGGTGATGATTACAAGTAGAATCATCTTCCTCCAGTTGGTTTACTCTGATTGCTGTGGTGATTGTGTGGGCTCTCTGGGAAGCCAGGAACAAAGCAAAGCATGGTGATTGCTGGACTGGGGGGAATCATCAGAGACTGCCATGGTAATATGAGAGTAGCAGTTGGCTTCCTGGCTCAAGTTACATCTTCATTGGATGCAGATAGGCCATGTTGGGTCCTCAATTGGCTCAGTCATCTAATTGTCAGCTCAGGTTCTTCATTTCACATGTCAGTGCTTAGGCAGCAGAATATGGCAGCTGATTTATTGGCAAAGGAGGTACTGCAAAGGGGTAGCAGCTTTCATTGGGACACTGGCCAGGGGACGAGGAAACTTAGGCATTGGCTGCTCTAGAGCGACAAGGATTACTTACACGCTCTCGCACTTTTTACCTAACATGTGGGCAAAGATAACTCTAGGGCAATTGATTTGGGAATTTTTCAATTAGGGCAAATTTGTAATTTCCGATTTTCGCATTTCTTATTTGATATAGTTTTCTTTATTTCCTCGAAGTGACTTTGTATTGGCCGATTTATTATTATTAACTAGTAAATGCGTCCTATTTCAAAGCTTATATTTGGCTACAAGCTTTGTCCAAATATGTGCTCGTAAGACCGTATTTAGTATTAATCTTAGTTAAAGGTAGACAACACACATGATTGTCTCTATTAAAAAGAATGTTTGCTAGAAATAATTTATATTCGATCACATTGTAGCATAATTTTCATTACAGTAGGAGAACCTAATGTTATCAAGTAGTCATATCCACAGTGTAGACATAGGAAGTATGCAATAAAGTAGGGAGTTACATTGGACAATATATATATATATATATATGTGAAAATATAGCGTAATGGCTATATCCATGATTTTATGCTGATAGAGTTTCTCATAAAATGTATAACAAGAATAATGCTAAACGGATCCTCATAGTGCAGCAACTATAACGATGCACAATACTTTCTAACTTACAATCTAAATCACATGTTTCGTTTAATTAGCCACTGGGCCTAGCAAGATTTATATTACATAACATTCTATCTCAAAAGTTACAGTCATAGGACCCACTAAAAAGGCTCATCATTTCATAGTAAATTTAGAGAAAGGATCATCATTTCATAGTAAATTAGAGAAAATTTTAGATAAAATGGGCCAGATAGCCTGTAATTTGCACTGAAAGCACCTTTAGCAAATTGAACTCATTTTTTTTTTTGGCAAAAAAGATAATAATATATAACTCATAAAAGATACATCAGCATATGGGGCATACCCCGCTGTGGAAGTCACGTCATGGACAACTCATAAGAAAGTAATACAACTCATAAAACATAAATTGAAACTCCAAAACACCTGGCTGTGTTCATCCCCAAGACATACCCAGCCGTCCGAAACCACAAGCAAAGAGGGTAAATGAAAGTGGCCCAAACAACTGCACAAACCTAGAGCCAAAAGCAAGCAATCCCCCAAAGTATCAGCACAATGCTATCAAACCTCGTAAAACGAACTCTGCATTTCAAACACAATTAAACATTACCTAAGTTGCTCACGCTCCTCTTAGGATTTTTCCTCCCCATGTGAATGAAGCTCTTAGTCGGTAAATCCTGTACTATAAAGGCCTTAGGTACTGTGTAATAAGTACCCCTAAGACTTAATCACCCGAGGATATAAGTCCACAAGATCGACGAAACCATGTTAAAGCTACTGGCTCCCTTTAGATTTCCTCCCCCATGTAAATAGCCAGTCGGTAGATCCTGCACTATAAAAGTGCCTTAGGTACTGTGAACAAGTACCCCTCAGACTTAATCACTCGGGGATACATGAGTCCACGAATACCTAGCACAAATAAACACTAGAGAGCACGAGTCCTACTGAAAAAGATAGCAAAGCAGAACCACCCGGGGGCCTCCCTAGAGACCATCCACCAACAAACCACCAACCAACCCATTACCAACCCGCCCCAAAACCACTAAGGACAGTCCTGGAGAGAATACACCCAAGGAGAGACACCCCTCAATAAAAACAACACAAGAGACCCCAACAAAGCACATACATGACTAAGAGGGGCATACCCCAATAAGAAAAGAGGTAAAGTATCTAAAAAACAAATAGAACTAGAAATCAAACCTACAATATGGGAATGTACGCAACAACACTCGGTAGGTAGCCAGTTTCACCTTACTGATGACAAAATCAGGTGAAACCTCCTCACGGTCATGGGCCCAGGCATTACGAGCCAACCAAAACGTATACCGTGCAACAAAAAGCAAGCCTGATCGCCCTGGAAACTGGACGACCTTCTCTATGCTCCTTTAGTATCCACTTGATTGAGCTATCAATAGTGTACATGTCCATCCGAATACCAAGCCAGTCTCTAATGCCCTTCCAAACTACACCTGTGGTGAAAGAAAAGGTGTTGTCTCGACTCCGGAGATGACCTGCAAAAAACATAAAGAATATCTTCCAGTCCGCAGTGGAGCCTCTGGTCTTCACCGCTAAAGATCCAAGCGTCGCTGGACATCGGATGTCCGTAGCCTTCTCAGACGCCTTAGACATCAATTTTCCCCCCACACAACAACCCTCCAAGCCCGTAATAGCCTCATCTCGACCCACATATGTAGCAACCAAAGTGTCCCGAAGGTCACACAAACTCCTCATCAAAAGAGAATCCCTACGACGCTTGACATAGTCCCAAATGGATACTCCATTCAGATAATGTCCATGAACCCATCGAACCCAGAGGGATTCAACATCAGAATGCAAACTCCAAAAAGCACTAGCCAGAAGAGCTGAATTCCAAGTCTGAATATCCTTGAGACCAAGGCCCCCCTCATCCTTCGGAGCACATATATCCGCAAAACTCACCTTTGCTTTCTTACTACCCCCCCCCATAGAAAGGAAGTACAAAGTGAACTGATCTTAGACACGATAGCAGGAGGAATAGGATAGGCACGAAGCCAAAAACTCTCAACCCCCTGAATCACAGAGCGAATCAATTCGAGACGGCCACCATAAGAAAGAGTAAAATGCCCCAACTTCTGGATGTAGCCAGAGAGAGCATCAATCAGCGGCGAAATCTGAGCAATAGATAATTTCGAGGGATTAAGTGGAATTCCCAGATACCGAACCGGAAAGGTGCCCTCCCGAAAACCAACCCGCTCCAAGATAGCCACCCTCTTAGGTCCTCTCACCCCAGCTAGATAAATACCGACTCGCGTGGCTAACTGCATGTCCGAACAACGCCCAAAACCCGGATAGCAATCCATCAAAATACCCACCAAAGAAATATCCCCTTAGAGAATGAAGATCGTATCATCAAGAAAGTGCAACGCGAAATGACCCCCACCTTCCTAAACATCAAATGCAAACCAGGGAAGAGTCTCGACCCGGCATAGTCTGGAGAAATACTCAAGGCAGAGAAGAAACAAAGCAGGCGACATAGGATCCCCTTCGCACTCGACGACCCGAAATGAACATCCAGCCTCCTTAATACAAACCAGCACGGCGAAGTGGAAACACACTCCATCACCCAACCAACAAAAACATCAGGGAAATCGAGGACCTCGCATCACTCCCCCAGAACTCCTTAAGACATTGTCATAGCCTTCCGGAGGTCTACCATAAGCATACACCTAGCGAAAGTCCTAATAACACTATACCCCCGAACAATCTCCTGGGCCAAGAAAACATCATCAACCAAAATCCGACTCGAACAAAGTACCCTCGACTCCTATCGACATTTAGGCTGTAGCCGAGCACCTCCAAACGCTTTGCCATACTCAGGATAATCTTATAAACCACATTAGCACATCCAATGGGCCGGAAATCACCCACACCCGATCACGACCGACTGAATAAAGAGAGTGTGCGATAGTAATGACCACCGGCCAAGCAACCTCCCCCCGTAGTATATGTGAACTCCCAAACCGCCTCCGACCACATCCTTCTAAATAAGATCCTGCTTAGCCTTAAAATGGTCAAAGATTAAACCCATCCGGCCGTGAGCCTCTCATCCCCTATATCAAACAAAGCCTACTGATTCTCATTAGAAATCAAGAAGAAATTCAAAGGTCTGAAAAGTCTAAGCCTACTAATGGTCTACCACAAGATATCCAATTAATCGGGTTTCAGGGTAAAGCAGCCTCATCAACCCCCGTGAAAGAAATCCACCTGCAATGTATTAGCCACCTCCTCCTCGAAGCCGTCCAGTGCCATCCTCCCTAACCACATAACTAATAGAATTCATTTGTTTATTCTTATTAACCATGGCATGGAAGTACTTAGTGCTATAATCCCCCTCAACCAAACGGTACTCACCTCGCTCGCTCTAAAAAGTCCTCTCTGCCCGCATAAAAAGTCCGCTTCCCACGGGGCTAACCTTAACCTCCTCCCCGCAAAACCAAATCATCCAGAGTAGCCATCTGAAGGATAATAGCCGCCTTGAAAGCCTCCTTAGCCCTCGATGTCTTGTCAGAAATACCCCCAAACTCATCGCGATTCAGCTTCCTAAGAGGTTTCTTTAACAACTTGATCTTCCCACATAACACATACAAGGCAGTCCCCCGGATCTCGGCCCCCCAAACAGAATCCCGAACCTCAGCAAAAGAAGGATGCTTGAGCCACATATTATAAAATTTGAAAGACCGAGAACCCCTATGAAGTTGAGAAACCACTGTGGCAAGAACCGGACAATGATTAGAAGTAGGCTCCATAGGCAAGAACTCAGCAGAACACATCAACCTTCGGTCACTCCAAACAGAATTCATCAACACCCGATCTAGCTTGGACCAAAGACAATCCAAGGTAAGGTAATAGAAGCACCCAATTGAGTCAGATACTCCCATAAATCTCTTCTGCGGGAAACACTGTAAACAGGATATACAAAGGTAGCCAAAAACACATGTTGGGTCACAGTGCAACGCACTTGAAGATGCATGTATTGCTCACACACTTCAAGAACATCACATGTGACCCGGTTAGTATCCCAGAACAAACCCATCCTGCCATTCTTAATAAGATGAAAATTAGTAGCAGACTCCCACGAGGGGAATCGATTAGCAACAAAAAAAATCAAAATGTGGTAAATCACATTTAGTTTCAAGAAGACAAATAAAAGGTACCTGATACTTTCTGCTAAGCTCCAACACCAGCTGCTGCGTCGGAGCTGAGTCCGAGACCCCACTAAGACCCCGGACATTCCAGCACAGAATCTTCATCGATCAACCGAATGGGATCGGGAGACCTCCCCGCGGCCATTACCCTTTGGAGAGGAAGATCCCCTCCTGCGAACTATCATAAATCCCCCCTCGACATCCACTGAAGAGTTGGTGGTAGAGAAGGAGTCAGTATCAACATCACCAAGCGAACAAGAAACATTCCCCGTCTAAGTTGACCCTAACCTCGATCCAGAATGGTAAGCAGTCCTCCGAGACGAATCAAACATAGGAGGTGGGGGACGAGGGCCCAGGCCGAGTCTCCACTCACCTCCCCCACACCCACCAGGAGCCTCCGGGATAGGATCCCCAACAACATCACAGACAATCCGCTCCATATTCCTCTCAACGTCACTCAAGATAGTCTGATTCGCAACCACCTGTGTAACCGGGACAAGAGGAACAACCCCGGAAGGGCAAACATGATATATACTTGATGGATATTTATATATAATGTTGATTATTTATCATGCATAATATAATATGATATATATTTGATGGATGTCTTGGACCTTGTGATATATTATTATATTATATAGATAATATGACCTATAAATACTATTTTAATTAAGGCGTTTTAGTCTTGTATTTAATAGAAATACATTAAAACTTGAGATAATTAATTGTAATTAAGTTATAATTAATTATAAGCTATTAATCCACCTTAAAAGGATAGGTCAACAGGAAAAATATTTATGGAACTAAAAGTTAAGAAATATTTTCCACTAATAATTATATCACAACTTTCAATAAAGTATTATATTTTTCCTTAAGACTCATGGGTGTATTCTTTTAGCTTGTTTGTGTTAGAATCTGTTTGATTCGATACAAGAGATGTATGTTGAAACCATACTTTCATATGCTCGAGGTTTATGAGGAAGGTTCTAACCCACGAGCCACCGGAGTATGTGTGTTATTTAATGAGTCCCCGAAGTTCCGAAGGATTCGGATCCCGATTTGAGACAAGCATGTGTTATTATCGCATTTGGTTGATGCATCCGACGCAAGAGCCTCTACGATGTCTTCGATGTCATATCACTCTTGGAAATATGAGAGTTATAGGTTAGTACCAGTTGAACAATTCGATTGTACAATCGATTTACTCTTTTAAATTTAAGTTCGTATATACATTCGATTATGTAGTAATGTTCGTATTAGGATACTTGAGATGATATTAGGGTTATGATGGTTTACTATGGTCCGCTCATAATCAATGTATTAATATATAATGCTCGGTTAACATTATTTAGTACATGACTTTGGCTACCGAGCTTCCAAGAGGTCAGCACACTTACAACGAAAAGCGAGTCATAATCTTAATTATAACTTTCGGAGTTTAAATGGAACTATGTAAGAACATTGGAGCAAAATCAACGTATGAAATTATGCCCCATGTTCCACCAAAGTATTTGAAACGGGATAGGCAAAATTCCAATATGAGTAATTCGATCTCACGAACGCCGCTGAACAATTTAGATTATATAACCGATGCATTTCCATTCAAATTATATACATATATACGTAAGTTCAATATATATAATTGTTGTATTAAATCAGTATTTTGTGATTTAACGTACGGGATACGGCTTGCTACGACGACTTACTGTAGCCTCGCTTGCACTATATATTGCCATAATATTCGGTTAATATTATTTAACATATTACTCTTGTGAATTGGCCCCTAAGAGGTCACACACAAGAAGTAAACCGAACTATAATAAATGTATTATAACTTTCCGAGTATAAAGTGTTTTGCCTTTATTTAAGTGACACAATTAAAATCTAATGCTCATATTTTGATTTTTATGAAATCAAAACTCTCTCTCCAACAAAGTTAACCATATACGAATCGGCTTCTCGGAGAAAAACAAGTTTTTCTTCATCTTTTTGTTTCCTAGTTTATAATTTAAGCTGCTCTAGTAAACGCACGGAAGTAGTTCTAATTTGTCATTGTGGACGATCTGTAGATACTCGCTTGGAGTACGCAGCAATTCACCTCTGGCCGCCAACCCCTACTCTATACTGCTTTTAAAAAATAAGTAAATAAATAATTTCAGAAATAAATTATCTATTATTTTTGTACAATCCATAATTCCTCGAGATTCAGATTCATTAAGTTTAACAACACTACCGTGTGGGTGAGGTGTGGTAGAGCAAAGTGGTCATTGAAAAAATTTGGTGGTTGGTGAAAGTTCGTAGGGGCTCGTGGGGAAGGGATTGTAAAAGCGGGTGTGTCGTTAAGAAAGTCGGGTTTTATTGGTTATTATGTAAAATATTTTAAATGCGTTCCCTATACTTTAACGTAGTGTTGTGGTATAAAATAATCATTTAATTTTTTAAATTTAAAAAATTGAATTTTAAAATGTGAAAAAAGACGAGGGTACGTTGAGAAAAGATAGAAAAATATGTGGATAGGCCCCGAAAAAGATAGAAAGTATAAGTGGGCAAACTTAAAAAACACGATGAAGTTCGGCCTACAACTTGAAAATAAAAGCATAATCCATGCTAAATTTCATATAGCCATTTGTCCTATTCGAAACATTTCAAAATTGGTATCTGACGAGTCATATAACACAAATAATACTATAAAAAAAGGTGGTCACAAGATGGCAATGATTCTTATTGTAATCCTCGATCCAATTAGCAATGACTTTATGAATATTTTTTATCCAACCCGGAATTATTGCAACTAAAGTGGGACCAAAACACATCAGAAAGGACAACAGGAAAATATGGATAGTATTTTGACCTGGGGCCTTACATCTAAAGCGCATGTAATGTCAAGCTATTTTTTTATTCTAAGTAGATATGGGTCCTTCATAGAAGACTATTAAAAATTTGTAAAGCACTCTAGCAAACTACTGCAATCCTCAAAGCATTCATAGAACAATTATAACTATCACATCTAATCCCGTACTTCATATCATGTTTAATTTAAATTCAATTGTCCATGAGCATTATTTCTTGTAACATCTTAGAATTCGAACACCACACACTGCCCGTATTCAATAATGTAAAAACGGAAATATCTCGAAACCAAGTTTTATGCAAACTATAGGCCTGATCGAAGTTGAACCGGATCGAACCCACATGTATTCAAATCCAATTCAAAAAAAATTGAGTACTTTATTCGATTTGACTCAAAAAGTTCGAACACTAACAATAGGATTCGAACTCAATCCAAAAAGAAAAATTCAAGAAAAACTCCTCGACTCGAAACTCATTCAAATCAGAAAAAAAAGTACTCGACTCGATCCGAATTTGGACTCCAAAAGCGGAGGAAAGTGCTTTGGAGAATTGAGAAGTGCAGGCACAACTTTGGTATAATGAAGAATTTGAATTTTGACTCTCATAGTCTGATTTAGAATTTTAGGTTTAGGTTAATAATTGGTCAAGGGTCGGCCGGGTCGAAGTTAAGTTGAGTACAAAACACCAAACAAAGTTTGTTTGAGGGGTGAAATGACTATTTGCCCTATTTTAAGTGTAGTAGCAAGTTAGCTAAATTATATTCAAAGATAAAATAGTCATTTTAATACTAAAAAATTATAATTTGGGGTGCTGGTGGTATAATGTTCCCTGAATGGCTCCAGTACCGACTGCTCAA
The DNA here is from genome assembly GCA_019722365.1 of Lithospermum erythrorhizon. Taxonomy (NCBI): domain Eukaryota; kingdom Viridiplantae; phylum Streptophyta; class Magnoliopsida; order Boraginales; family Boraginaceae; genus Lithospermum; species Lithospermum erythrorhizon. The sequence continues at coordinate 17,243 of JADFUC010001952.1, read as the reverse complement.
TATGATTTCGTTGGTTCATTTATCGGGTTGCACTGCTAGATGGTATGGCTAGAGTCTAAGAATTATGATTTTGGGCTAGTCATCTTTTATTGGGTTGCATCATAGATGGTCTATCTAGAAGTTAGTAATTATGATTTTGGGCTCATTATTTATTGGGTTTGGTCACTTTTTTTTGTTTATTGGGTTTGCATATTGTTTGGACTAGATTTTTCAAATTATTATAATTTTAAAATATGAATTATTTCTCATTTTAAAATTTAATAATTATGAATAATGATTTTCCAGTCAGGACGAGTTTATGTCTCGAAATCGATTAAGTATAAGATCGAAGTTTGTGTCTCGAGCTTTCGATTGGAGTTATTCGAGTTTTCTATACTCGTCAAAGACATATCCAAGCATTGGCAATACACATTCTTATAAATGTTAAATTTATTTATTGTGAATATAAGAAACAATTATTTTCCTTATTTATACTTACTAATTGCATTGACTATGACATATACCCTTTTATATTTATTTCTTTAATTAACTAGTTTTCTAACAATACACTATACTCCTTCTAATCCATTTCAATTGTCATTTGACTTTTTTTAATTGAACTTTGACCATCAATTACTAATTATTTCATATTCTAAAAAATATAAAATTTACGTAATTGGATTCTTCTTTTAAAATACTTTCATAATATTCATTTTTAAAATTATTTAATAATATGATTAAAGAGTAATTGAAGATCAAAGATTTACCTCAATATGTGAGAAAGTCAATTAAAACGGATTCAAGATATTATTAAATTTAATTTGTTGGCCATATGTAAATAATTTATTAGTACCTTTTCATTATAAATCCTTAATCATATTTATTATTCCCTCCATTTTTTTAAGTTATCGTTTTAGCACTTTGCACATAGATTAAAGAAAATAAAGAATAGTCAAAAAGGGCATTGAAAATGTAGAATTTCAATCAATTGAAACAATATCATTGGTTGGTCATTTATTTCAAGAGAAGAAGTAGTCAGAAAATATATTGACAACGTAAAAATGCTATTTATTATGCTAAAATGATAACTATAAAAAATAATTTTTTTGACTAAAAGGACAACTAAAAATAATGGTTGCTATATCATAAATGTAATCCAATTCTATATTATGTCATATTTAGTAAATCAGATTATTAGTCAAATCAAAATCAAACGTCACACGCATTAAAGTATTCCATCTATATCTCGAGCACATAGTATAAAAGGACACAGTTGTCCATGATTTTGCACAATAAGTCCCAAAGAAATTTAACAACTACAAGAAAATTTCTTTGTATTTCTTCAAAAGGTTAAGAAGGCGAAATTCGTTCAACTATGGACACCACTAAAGATTTTAAAATTGTTGGACATTTACTCCAAGGATATATATTGATGATGTTGCTCTTCTCTATGGGTATGATTCTTATAATCATTAGTTTTTATAAACGATTTTTTTAATATGTGCTCTTACGGAATATGTTACGAATTAAAGTTGAAAATAAAATATAAAACCTTAAATCATATAAGGAAATATATTTAACAAATATTTCCATATCAAATTCAGATGCAAATATTGTATAAAATATTTTCCTTAATTATCACCTTAACAAGTGCCCTAATGACACAAGTTAAAAATGAACTTGTAAATAAAAGTACATACAATCAAAGCTCAATCGTACTAATGGCACAAGTTAAAAATAAAAGTAAACCTATTTTCTTGTTCCTCTCTCCTATATAATCTAAATGAATATTTTTCCTGCCACAAATTTCCCATAAGTTCAACAATAAATTAACATATACTTACAATCTATATAACCAAATGTGAAATTAGATTTTCAAAATTTATTTTTTAAACTCATAAATCAATCAATTATCTATATATTTTATTAAAAAATAAATGTCAATTACTTTGCAGGTGTAGAGGTGGAAGGTATGTATGGTCTCCGTATATGCATAGGGCCTTGTACAACAGTTTCAAATTGTGCAACGACATGTAAGCAACATCAGTACAAAGGCAGTTCCATTTGCTTAGCCGATCCACAAAACCCACATTTATTACCATTAAAATGTTGTTGTTCTACTATATGATATTAAACAACAAACTCTTTCTAAAATGTCTCAATGTTACGCTCGGAACTATGTATACATTTGGGAATTTTAGCAATAATGAAAAGTTAATAAATATTATCATTTCGCTTAGTCTTAAAAGTATTTCCCTTTTTTTAGTTGTAATTGTAGCTTAAATTACTTGCTCAATTTTAGTTGTCTATTTAAATTACTTATATATGACCATACATTATGATAAATAATCTTACAATCATAAAAAAATAATCTTACTATAGTCCAACAATAAATACCAGTACACCACCTCTAAAATATGGTAAAAAGTTAGGTTGGTGTAGAAACTTTATCTCCTATAAATTTATGTTTATTGTTTAGTTAATAATAGTCATTCGATTTACAATTCATATACCGGTGGAAATGAAATAAACCAAAAAACAAAACTCTCCAAATGAAATCACAAACAGCGTTATCATTTTCTTATACCCACCGATACCATCTTCGCCACCGTCACCTCTACTGCCACTTCCACATGCACCACCTCCTCCTCTACCTTCGATCATCTCTCCTAAAAGCGATCTTACCACTTCATTCATCACCACCACCATCATCATGATCGACGAGGCCTTTACAATTTCCAGTACTAATATCACACTTTGCTGCCTTATCTTCTTCTATTCTTCAGTTTCAATTTAATTTGAATTTGCATATTAAGAATCATAATCCAACTCTTTGAAATACATATAAATGAGTTTACTTAAATTGTATAATTTGAGTTGTATAGACGTAATAGTTTTCCTTCAGGGATCATATTTACTATTAATTTCAAATGATGATAAAAGTCACCAAAATCTATGGTTGATTTCTATATAGGTTTTTGTACTTACAAATCTATTGACATATCTTTGTATTTGCACAAATCAATTACATATTTTTATACTTTGTATAAATATGTTGATATATTTTTTTGTTTTTCACTAATATGTTTGTATGTTTTGGTATTTTGAACGTAATAACATAAAATTACTCTTGTTTTTTCATTACCAATTCATAGAATGCACCAAACTATTAACATGTTTTTCTATCTTTAATATATTTTTATATTCATACCCAATATTAAAAAAAATATACAATTTAGATGTCATATTTTTATACTTTGTACAAATATATCATAATTTTGTACTTTGCACAAATATGATTATAATATAAGAGAATTAAAAGAATAAAGAGAATAAACAAAACCATTCACATATTTTCTTACTCATACAAAGAATTTAGCAAAGTATTCAACTATTTTGTATATGTACAAAGAATGCACAAAACTATTCACATACTTTCGGTATTCCTATAAAGAATGTACAAAATAATTTACATATTTTTGTACTCGTACATAAAATGCTCAAAACTATTGACATATTTTTGTAGTCATACAAAGAATGTAGAATTTTATTTTATAAAAAATGGTTATGGAACCGTAGCCATACCCGGCTGTATGCAACACAATCGTATATTCATTCGTGTAATTAGTCGATCAATTGGGGTAGAGCTTTGAAGGTGATCTCGCCGAGTCAAAGCGCCTGTGGGGAGAAGGTCGATGTATTTTCTGGGCGATTTGTTCGACTTCGGTGTTAAGAAATTGGAAAATAGCTCTGATCGACCCGCTTTTTTTAATTTTAGCACCATTTAATATTATTTGCCCAATAGCGCACACTTTCATGTAAAATACATCAATAACCCGAACCCTTATTCTCCAAATCACCCCACCACCACCATCCCCACCCCACCCTACTACCCCCACCCCATCCCCTTACATCACTCCCACCCCACTCCCAAGCACCCCCACTTCCCTCTCATCTAACTACCCCACTCAGCCAACCGCCACCACAACAACCTCCCCCAATCCTCAATCGTAACGAACCCTACCCCTACCCCCACCCCACCCCAATCAAAAACAAACCCCTATCACCCCTAATTAAAACGAAACCCTAGCCCCACCATCATTAAAATCATAAATTATAAAGCGACCTGGTCGATTTGCTCAGGAAAATACGAGGTTCCGACAGTACGGGTCAAGTGGCGTCGCGATTTGGTATCGGGAGGCGAAGCAAATACGTGGGGGGCATATTAATCGCCATTTGCAGGCAAAGGGGCAACGGGGATCAAGCGCAGGGGTTCGCGCGCGCAGTTGCAGTACAGAATGCTGCGGTAGAGGTGATTCGGGGAGTAAGCAAGATTGCAAATGGAAGAAAGGTCAGTATTTAGGTATTTTATGAAAGTGTACTCATTTTAAGTACATAAGTAAGGGCTAAAAAATTAAAATATTGCTCAAACCAAGATTATTTCTTCTAATTTTCTCTCCTCGAGGTTACATATTTTCTGGGAGATTGACCAAGAAATCATCATTTGTGAGAACCATGGTCAATCAATCCATGTTTTTTATTGGAAGTTCACTAGGATCGGAGGACCAATTAACTAATATCTAAATGTATCTCATAAGTTTTGAAGTTTATTTTACACACATATTAAGGTATATTCAAATTTATATCTCAGATTCCAAATAAAAATGTGCAATTCAATGTGTTCAAAAAATAAAATACAAAAACTGATTCAATCTACATGGTTCAACAATAATTAATCTATTAGTTACTAAAAAATAAGATGATCAAATACCCTCTATCCTCTCTATCTTTTGAGGCTAAAAATCCATAATTTTATCTAATTAAAATCGATCAAAGGGCCTCCAAAATTGAAGTTCCACCAAGGGGTTCAAAATGTAGACTCAGTTTGGCTGATCAAAATAAATGTCTAAAAGGTCCCGAGTCAACATGAAATGTATTTGACCTAGAAGAAGAGATCCGAACCTTCTTTTTTACAAAAAAGAGGCGCCTATTTTATTACTTGAAACCAAGTAATTTTTAAATTTTCAACTGGCTCATATTGTCTCAAAATTCAACGCTTAAGACGCGATCCAATCTTTAAAATTATACCACAACTCAATCGGCAAGTATTCAAGGCCCAAAATCCTATAAATACCTCCCTTATTTTTCGAAAAAAGAGAAATGAAACACACCCTCCTTCTAAAAAATACATAGAAAGCATCTATTAAAACATGTAGTGATCCACCTCCTAAAATAATATTCGAATGTTAAAAGCACCTCGATTATTCATAAATCTTGTATGAACAATTCTAAAATCTCGTGTTTCATCTTACCTCAAATTCCGCAGATAGAAATAATCGAATATTTAGTCCATATATCCGATTCTGTACGTGAAACACGCTCGGTAAGGCCCCTATCTATTCGACAAGATTAATGTAACACGGCTGACATCTCACCCTTCATACTCGATCATCATCACTACAAGAATAAGTCGCTTAAGGCCGCCATAAGCATGTGTTTGCCATCTACCGGCTTCAAAGCTTAAGTCAAATCTCAAGTGAAGCAAAATCTCACTAAGCCTCACCCTACAACAAATTGTGCCCGGCTAAGACCATCGCAAGATAAACAAGAAGCATATATCGCTTCAATAAATCGTTATCACTCCACACGCCTTAAGAGCTCGGAAATTCTATCCCAAATCAAGTCCCACTAAAGATGCGCAGACGCCCATTTAGTCTCACGCTAAGCGTAGCTTATTCACTACACGCCTCCCACTTAGGCATATCCCAAGTTCCACCACAAGTGTGTGAAGCCTCATACCGCAAGCCACTCAGTGAAGTCCATCAATTCTAATATAGATCGGACGTAAGTCCAAGACCCAAGATTAAAGTCCAAGAATACCCAACACAGAACGTATCAAACCCCAACAACATGATGTATCAAACCCAATTAGAATGTGAATTTGCAAGTTTCCAACAAGCTCATATGTTGGCTTGTAAGATTGTCAGAACCCACGATAATGCATGTTTACCCCTTCATAATTATAATTTACAAGTTTCTACAAATCATTAGACTTTTTCTTCATGCTATTATGTTTATTTGATGTTAGCATTCATAATGATAATAGAAATTAAACCAAATGTATTCAATGTCTTTGTTTGTCTATACACTTAACTAATTAAATAAGAAGTTTAATTTTATGTTATTGAGTTTATTTGAAGTTATTAGATTGATATTAGACATACTTAATTGTCATACTTAACAAATCTAGCGATCTTAACAAACATACTTAATCAGCTATAATATTTTAGAAATATTGTAGTTCAAAATTTAAAAAGCAATTGTCAAAAATAAAACTTATACAATATTTTAAAAATAAAGAAAGTAATAGACTTATATATTATGAACAAGTGTTAAGAGAAGCACAATCCGCGTCACAATCTTAAACAATCCTCACGTCAGATCTTCTCCATCTATGCCTTAAAGTACATGAAACATTTCTCACGGAGCCTTTCCATATATTAGAGTATATCATCCCTACAATCCCTCATCTTCTCCAAAAGCCTCTTTTCCAAAATATTTTCCACCACCAATCCTCTCAAATCTCAATACCACAAAGTACTATCAACAATCCAAATTTCACCAACCACCACTCCCTTTCTCTCACGCAAGGTTACACAATTCTTTCATATCCAAAATTTGACCAAATTGTCTTGATAGAAAAATATTCTGGGATAAGACTCCATTGGTAGCCCCATTCAAGAACCGCTAATCACCTAAGTCATCCTCAGAAATTAACAAGGCCATAGAAACCATCGATTAAATAGTTAACAATTTTTGTATAGATCTAGAGTTACGATTTTCATCTTCGTTTTAAACTGAAATATATTATTGTGTAATTGATTTTTTATTGTTTTTAGAAGACAAGATGGCGATTGGAATATTTTTTGGATTTTGTTTTCATATTTAGATGTATATTTTAGTTTTTCAAATTTGTAATTAATTCGCCAATTTTATTGAATATATATGTATTGCTGAAATAATTTATTGTTTAATTTTTATTTGTACTAGTACTGTAGAATTTGTTTTCATAGTGTCCTTGAATGGTCACTTGTAAAGATAATATTAAATAATATATCAATTCATCGTAACTATTTTATTTTTAAATAGTATTGGTTGAATTCCCATTTTATTCAATGATGTATTTTGTTTTATTAGAATGAATATTGATATTTCTACATTTCGATTTTTTGGGCTCAATTTTGAATTTAATTGGTGTGTTATCGGAGTTCCGCTTATGCATCAATGGTGATTACATCTTTCCAAAAAGCCTCCCAAGTACTGAGAGTTTGTCCTTGGAAATATAATTTCTCATCTTTTCTCTCAATCTGCTGTCTCAAAGATAACTTATCTAAGGACTTGAGTTCATTGTTGGAAACAAATGCAATCACGACAACCGGGAAATCGCCAGAAAGGAAGAAGAGAAACAACTTGCTTCGATAAGCATGTATATGGCCGCAACAAACTTGAATCCGTGCCTTTACCCAAATGACGCTCTTTACTTAAGGCATTATCTGCTTAAATTCATGATATATATACTATTATCGGGCCCACATCTATTAGGTAACGTGCCTATACGGGTAAAAGCCTCATGACTCTAAAGGTACACAAGATATCGACAGTCGGGTACGCATCCTATGGAGAAAGTGTATTATGACACTCATAGTAATCGGCCTATAAACACTTCATCACTACTACATTCTCTTAATTCCAAATTCATATTCTCTAAGACCTTCGTTATTTAGTATATATTCATATACTTCCAAATATTGACTTGATCGCCTTGAGTGTTTCCAGGATTGCACCTCGCGGTCACACTTTCAAAGTCCGACTACCGAAACAGATTCCGAACCCGCTGGACGATAACATGCTGCATCTTCCGTAACCAAATCAGAAGTTAAAAAGGACGCGGTCTTTAGATCCGTGGTTTATGAGAACAATTTCAACCCGATTAACTCAAGTCACAAAGCCTGGCCCAATCCAGAAGTCCAGCCAGCGGAAAGTTTCATCCAAAACTTGTAATAATATATCCATAACGAAATGTACTTTAATCAAGTTGGCGCCTGCCTCATGGGATCGATACAGTTAAGCCGTGGAAAATACAAATATGCCTGCTCATCAGCTCTAGTCACCACTCATCAAAACATCTTGTCCAACTTCGGAAGAATCATGGAATCAATATCCCCGGCGATATTGAAGCTGAAATACAAAGAAGCGTGGTAACGAACAACTAACGAAGAAATGAGACAGATTTTACGCAATGGCCCCATCATACAAACCATCGTGGACAGGCGACACAACCCGGAAAGTAGTGAGGCTACGAGAGGAACCCAATGAGCAATTATGTGTGAGAGCGCTCGAACGCGCCTACGTGTAACCTTCACGTGGGCGCCCGCAGCTGATCCTGGCCACGGCCAGTTACAAAGAAGAAATTGGCCTCTACATTAAAGAGATTATTTAAGGCATTCATGCTAAATTGCTAGTCAAAAAAGAGAATGTAAAACCAAAATGTCAGGCGACAGACGCTGGATCTGATTCCACACAAGGGTTCATCCTCCCGCAATTTACCCAGCTCAATGGTAATATGCACTCCAAGAAACATTTCGCAGGTGATTTTCAAGACGACTATTACCTCAACAATCCTCGGAGATTTACGCCAAGGCGTTTCCAAATAGTTTGTCCGACCTAACCTCGACCGGGTACATGACTTGCTTCACCCTATAGATTCACAACCAAAGAACCCGCTTAGGGATGCTTTCATAGTGAAATTTTGGGTCTCGCTATACGTAGTTAATTGGGGATTTAAAAGTCACTGAATGGATATCCAAATAGGCGACCTAACGAAACCCCTCGAAGGCTACTTCTGAAAGCCGCTATAACGACATCCTCACACCTCGAAGTCAACGTAGCTTATATGGCATCTCTACCTGGTTTATCATACCTGAAACTCAAGCTAAGGCCTGTTCTAGAAACTCAAGAGTAAAAGGATCTAACCACGGCCCGAGTCTCGCCAAGATAAGCCGAAAGTTGTAGGAGTCAAAAACAAGGAATCTAGCCCGGCGGACGCCGTGGACGCAATAAGGAAAAAGCAGGCATTCTAAGTCACCAAGAAAAAACACGGCTCACACGGCATAAAATACAGGGGCAAGCATCAAAAAGATGAAATTTTGAACCAATGCCTCAAAGGCTTAACGGCACGACGAAGCGGCGCCCAACGCGTGTTTGCTAGTCGAAAGCAGACGCCCAAATCAAGATAAAAACTACTCTCCGCAGTTTTCAGCGACGGTAAGCGCACCAGTGTATGGACAAAAACACGATATTGCTAATATCATCGAACATGGCCATGACACTAATGAGTGTGGTTTTCGATGCGAAATGTAGAGAAATTGATAAAAAAGGAGTGACACCCAAAGAGTATACGACAAACGGGACTCAACGCCACGGCCAGCCAAAATCAAGCAGGAGCCCACCGCCGCCACACACGCCGCGCCGAATACGCCGAACTCTCAAGACTCACGGGCGTACTGATAATACCGGGAGGCTAGAGGCGACTCGTAACTCTAGAAAGGGGATTACGCAAGAAGATCAATATATTCAATCAACCAAGCACCAAAGATAAAGCAGCCACCCCATTAGTTTCCACTGACGACGAGTTAATCTGAATTAATTCTACACGATTTAATTCCCCGTGGTCATAGCCTAATTATTGCGAACTTCACGGTCAATGGATACCGCAAGGCCAGGAGCTCACCGACATTTTATATATCAACACCTCGACAAGCTTACAACCCCTAAAGAGGCATTATCCAACCCCTATCCATACTAATCGACCTTGCAGGCTTTCACGGTGTCATTCCATAAATGCAACGGGGTAGCCCCATTGATCTAACGGTGATGTTGGGGGCTAAGTGGTCACCACGCATCGTAACATAATTTACAGCCGGATATCCAGACCGGGCCAGACAATACCCCCACAAAAATGCCTCCCGACTTTGACCGCTTTTATGGTTATACTTCCAAGACATCTCAAGCATTTAAGTTCCTTACCCCGGGGGCAGAAGAGATGCTCAGCGATCGTGTGCGTTAGAAGATGTTACCAAACCTCTCGCGCCTCAGAATAGAACTCGGGCGGATCGTGGCGGTGCCGGGTTCTGGAAAACCATATGGTGATAAATTCGGCCGTTAATCGTGCAAGAAAGATAACTCGCCTAACAAAGAGAAAGCACGGTTGGGGCGCCATGCCAGCTACGAGGAGATCATGATCCCTTCAAGAAGGGACACCGAACGAACCTTTAGAATCGGTTCGAGGTCAGCGTAAGTAAACATCAAAAATGGGGCCATCCTTACTGATAGCAGAGTTCGAGGATGCTGCTTGTAATGGGACCTCGAGGACACGCCAAGTGTATCCAAGTTGCTCGGCCAGACAAGTCAACATAAGCTGACCCCACCCCAAGCCGGCAAAACAAAAAAAAGACTGCTTAATGACGGTAGTTAACGCCTATCCTCGAGAAGTACTGTGCCTTACTAAAGTGCCCACGCTATACGAGTCGAATTCTCAAGGCGGCCAATGTAGTATTATCTGGCTAAGAAACCAAAGGGCGATGTGTACGGATCACCTAACCTCGAATAAATGCCCTAAGGATTTCTATCCGCTACTATTGCTTGGGCGCCTGCTGACGGGAATAGCTTAGCTACGAGGTATTCGATTTCTGCATGGACGCTTCTCGGGGTATCACCGTGATCCGCATGGCATCCAAAGACAAAGAGAAAATAGCGCTTATAACCGGTATGGCTTATATTGGTCGGGCAAGTTATGCCATTTGATAAAAAGAACGCCGGGGCCACTTACTACTGGACGGTCAAATTTAAATATTTGCAAACAGATTGGGGCGTAAATATTGAAATATATGTTGACGATAATGTTGGTCAAGTGAGCAAAGCGAAGGCCGATCATCTATTAATTTGGAAACCTTTAATTTGAAAAGGTGTTAAAGCGAACTCCCCGAAATGTTCTTCGCGTAGTGATTTGTGCTGTTTCTAGGTTATATGATCACAATGTAAACGAGCCTAACTGATAAAATAAAGTACTTATGGATGATCGCCTAACAGCCTACAAGGAGTCGCGTATATCGACGGATGCTCAAGGCGAAGCTTCATAGCAAAGTTCAAGCGAAAAGAACTTAATCTTCTTCAAGAGCTTGCCCACGGACTGGAGCGCAGGAGGCGCTCAAAAAATTGAAAAATATCAAGTCTCTACAATTACCATGTCGCGACCGAACCCTGGGAGTAGTTACAACAGTGTTTCTAGCCATTTCTAATATCATGGTCGCTAGCTATTATGGGGTGGAGGCCCAGTACAAAGACCATATATTATATCAAATGTATGTTCTTGGACGCAGTAAGAAAGCGTATCCCATTATATAGCCGTTTTTTGGTAGCCAAAGCATCTCTGCCAGAAATTAAAGGCGACGAGTCCCAACTGCATGTGTGGATAACGATCATCCAAAGTTGGCGCCGACCGGTCCGGGCCCTTTATCCTGGGCGATTTAACAACTCCGGGGTCAGTCAGCTGAGCGAATTTGAAATATCATACGCCACCAACAGTGCCTTTACATTAATGGGATTTTATACCTGCCAATTCCAAAGGACCGTGACACGGCAGAGTAGTAATTGCTCACACCCTTAAATGGGGACGTTGCTCAATGGGCCGCGAATGAGCAAGTGTGGGCAGGCAATCGGAGTAATAATATTCAATCGCAAAGAGAAATCATTTTGAATATGCCCCTCGCGGTTAGCCTTTCCACCGCTATAGCACGGTTAAGGATTCTTGGCTTTAAGACGCTTTGGCTGGGATAAGAATCACTGGGTTAAAGGAGATTCAAACTCCGTCATCGCGGGTGAAAAGCCGAGGCGCCACAGCGTCATCCCAAAGGCCGCAAATAACCCAAGAGTTCAAAAGGATCTTATTCAAGATTCTTGTAGCTGAAAATAAAAAGGCTTTAATTCAACTTTCCGTACTCAAGGTCACTATTATATAATAATTGCCCAAGGAATATCTCGTCGAGGCCTCAGAATCAAACCAATGCCAGGAAATAGACACAATATCATGCTCCGCCTATCCGATTGAAGAGATTAACAATCCTGATTCAAGTGGCTGGCACTACCCGGTGGATAGCTTGAACCCTGCAAAAGATCCGCATCGCGAAAATTTTAAATATCAGCTGTACTTTAATTATAAATCGAAATCCTGGACAAATTGCCATTTGCTCATGCGGTGGTCCACCGAGGATATCCCTCGATGTCAGACATGTTTTAGTCAGCATTGGGCACGTCACTAGTCATCAAACCACATGATGGATATCATTTCATTAATCAAAAAGATGCAACAACATATAGTGCCGACGTGATGCCGATTGAAATGATCCTGCCAAGCTCACTTCTACCTCATCTGCAAGTCCCGGCCCTGCCTTTCGCCATGGGAATTGACCTGGTGGGCATCTTAAAGAAAAGGGAAGCGTAATATACCATCAGAAGGATTTACTTAGTTGTGAGGCTGACTTTAAGAAAACTAGGGAGCGAGGGAAGTCGGGTACAATTCTTTGTGGGAAGAATGGGCCTCACCGCTAGCATCCCCAAGATTAGGTATTCTACAATGGTCCTCGGGCCATAAGGTGTGTCTCGACGGACTTCTGTGAGAAATTCAGATTGAATATTTTGCTAGCTATCACCCACAAGCTTAACGGACAAAGTGGAGGTCATGAACTCTATTTATATATTTTATGTTAATTAAAAAGAACATAATGCAAAGCGGAAATGAGAAGGAGTCGATAAAAGACTGCCCATGTTTTATGGCCACGGTCAAATCTTAATCGCCACAGGAGGGCCTGCCTCAAATACCATTTGCCGAGAAGGCTCCCAAGGAAAGAGGGATCGCCTAATTTACGCATGTGCCTGCCCGACCTAAGGCCTTTAACGATCGAGTTGAGAACATTCAACTTTGGTGGATGAACCCAGACGCAGGCTCTTTATAGAACCCTCAAGTACAAAGCAGCCAAGCGGCCGTGAACATATAATCGATATTAAAACCCGCTGGGGCTCATGCTGAAAGACGGTGTTACTTGCTATGCTCAAGAAGTCAACCCAAGGAGCAAAGCAAATTGAGCCCCAAATGGGAGGGGCCATATCAAAGCGAAGAAGGTCATAGGCCGGCTAATTCCTTATGAGCCGGGAAGACTTAAATGGTAAAACAGTCCCTAGGACCTGGCATGCCTCTAAGATATGTCGATATTATATGTAACCGGTACGGACTCAGAACCGCCTTAAGAAGTGGATCACTCTTCCGTAGTTTAAATCATGTAAATAAAGGTGGTTCTGCTTTTCATACCACAGTGTTAAATTATGGAAACGCTACGCCCAAGCCGGTAATGCTAATCCAAAGTATGGGCTTCTAGACCGTAAAGATAAAATGATCACTGCTTGCCTTAAAAACAAGAGCCCTCACTAATCGCTAGTAAAAGCGATTAACATAGGGAATTAAAAGCCTTTGTACTCCCTAATGAAGTCGCTTTTGGCTAGCGGTCGCATAGCCAGTAACAGGCCCCCCCATGTATCGCACCGTCTCAGCCGCGAACCCGCCAATGGGCTGTGGGCGGTGGATAATACTCAAAATCGCTAAAAACCGACTCCTTTACTAAGCGGTTACATAAATCGGGGGCAGGCTCTAGAGGCAGCCCTTGCATACGATTTACGGAATTGAAAAAACGAAGATGCAAACGAAGGCAAAAGATATGACTTAAACACGTGAGACGCAACACCGGCACTTTACATAGTTAAAAGAATTATTACAAAATAGTGTAAGAATAAGAAACTAAGAGGCTCGATCATCGCCTGGGGAGCCGTTTTCCTCATCATCCTCCTCATCAAAGTTGTTGGGGCATCGAGGTCATACTTGGCAAAACCAAATTCGCATTATACCTCCTTGATAAAATCGTGATAGTTCTCCACGATCGCTGGTTCACATCTTTGTACGTCCCGGGTAAACGGCATAAGTGCAATAAGCCGCCTGCTCTGCCTCGCTCCTCGAAATCCTCGAGAACCGGGTAATCGGCGAACCGCTCGTGATCCGACGGGTACGCCTCGACCTCGCCGAAGCCTCGCACGCCTCATCCGCTTTCTTGAGATTTCCTCGGCTACATGATTGGGGCCATCTCAGACAAGGCCATCCTTTCATCCCTCCAAGCGGGAGAGAAGCGATCGCTCAATGTGATCATACCGCCGCCGCTTTGGACATTGCTCTGGGCCTCCTTCTTCCGGCCAGATCAATAGGAGACGGCCTTCAAATTTTATCGCCTTCACCCCTTCAAATTTGTCATTCTCACCCTTGACCCCTCATTCTGGCTGAGATATCCTGAGTCAAACGAAGTGGCTCATTGCCACTCGCTTGGTTTCGATTAATCGGCCCAGGCCTTCGATCTCAAAGTGCTGTGGAATAGCTCAGATTTAAAGATCAGACAGTAGCAGGAGGATGGATTCATACCAAAGTGAAATTAGAAGTAAGTTAAAGAGTAGTACTTAAAGTTACCTTTACTCATACCTATCTATGTAGCCTCGTGACTTCCATCTGGGTCCCCGGGCTTCATCAAATCTCTTTCACCGCCTCCAATATAAGTGGGCCAGACGCTTGGAAGGCTTCTGATTTCTTCCAAAGTGTGGAGCCTTCGACAATCGATACCGCCAAAAAAAGTGAGCGTAGCAAGCGCCTCGTAAGGTCGGGAGAATATTCCGCAAATGGTACGGGCCTAGTAACCGCCTCTATCTTCGTGGAGCGGGGTTGGGAGAAGCCTCGCCGCGCCAGGAATCAAGCCGGGCGGGGAAGTAGTAGTCGACAAGGCGCTTTGGTGTACGGAGAAGAGTGAAGGCCTCGTAGGTCACTAAGCCGATCTCTTTGCCGGGCGGGCGGTGGCTATTTTTGCGAGACCCGAATGCTCGGGCCTCTCTTCCTACGAGCCGGTGTTTTCCCACGCAGGCGTAGGAAACAGAAGCAAAGGAATCCACCGGAAGCACCCCTATCTCCTGCGCCTGGGCGTGAGATGGCAGACCTTTTACCTTAACCTCATGGGAATTCGCCCATGTCATTTCGATATGGTCGAGAAAGCGGATGTCTCCGGTTCCACATCTCGGCCGCACTAAGTGATGTCATCTCATTGTAAAAAATAAAGTGTAACATGTTGGCAAATCAAGAATGATATGAACGAAATAAACATATATGTGTATTCATTATATACCCCACCGTAATCCGGCACTTCTCGGTGCCGGTATCATATCTCTTTGGGATCGACATACCCGTCAATTGTGACACCTCTTCGCAAAAAAAGACCTTGTAATTTGTACTGAGCCTAAATACCCGACGTAATTCCTGGGGCTGAAGTTTGTGATCCATGCAAAAGGCTTTCTGGTACGGCAGGCTGGCATCCAGAAAGAACCCATACTGGGAACCGTCATTATACCTCCTTCACGAAACACCACTTAGAACGCCAGCGGTCTCTGAGACCTTGTCTACTGCGCAAAGATAAAACCAGCCCGCTTCGCCTCGGAAGCGAAGTAAGCCACCTCGGTTTTATGTACTGCGCAACTAAAAATTAGCTCTGGCTGCAGTAGGTTCTATACGAACCATCCTTACGCACCACTATGAACACGGTATTTCTCTAGCCACTACCGGGGCGCATTTGCCCTCGAGCACTTGCGCCTAATATAATGTCATTCACAAAAAGGTGAAAAAAAGGGAACCTACACCAGAGAGTGGATTCTATGCCACGGTAGTCCAACCTCGCAGGTGCGGCCCCTTCTGCTTAATGGATCGACCTGTTCAAATTCCTTTATCCTTTTCTCATTGGGAGTCGTAGCCCACAAAAGGGGGAAATAGAAAAATACCGCTTCTAAAGTTATCTAGGTCCGGGAAAAATGCAACGGAAAGGAATCGCGAAAGACGGTGGAACGGGCGCGGAAGATCACCTAGGGTTTGCCAGAAAGGGCCCGAAGCCGCTGGGCATGTTCCGTGGGGAGCATGGATTCGCAAACGGTCAAGCCGTATCGCGCAGAGGCTGGGATCACCGCGTATGTAATAACCCGAATTTTTATGATTTAAATAATAATTGAGTATTGCTCTATTTAAATTAAACTCGAACTCGACAAGTGTGTAGATAAGTACGACTAAATTTTTCCTTCCGAGCTAAGAAACGAAACGACGTGTCGTGCTTGCCACCTCCTACCTGCTTCAGCGACACCTCCTACCTCGGCTGAGCCACCACGCTCCTGCCCCACGTGCCTCCTACCTTTTCGCTTTGGCTAAGAAATCATATTTTATAAAACAAAAATCTCTTCCTTTTCTCTCACCATTTTACCGAACCTATTTCCTTTCTTTCTCTCTCATTTTTTTTCTTTTTTCGGTGTAAATATCTCCCAAATCATTATCCTAAAATTGCTAGCAAAGATTCAAGAGGAAAGTTGATATCTAATAGGCGTATCAAGTAATAGAGTTGTTGATAATCGCCTTAATTGTAGTGTGAAAGCATTTCTATATCACAAGTTTTTAATCTTCCAAATATTATGAATAGGTAACTGGTATATTTTGGGTTGTTATAAGTGAATAAATATTAAAAAGAGTACAAATATGTCGATATGGGAATTAGTAAAGTAGTATATGAGATTTAGTAAAGTGTACTCTTGGTTAAATTAGTATAATATGATGGTACAAGAGGTATAAGAACGAAACGAGTTGATCGAATCCAATTGGTTGTGTAATGAACGGGTTAATTGTACAAATTGGGCGTGAATGAAAGATGGAACTAATCAGTTGTATTAAAGGATTCATATTGAATATCAATATATAAGATATTGAAATATTATGGAGTCGAGATATTATGATATAATTATATGCGAGAAAAGAGTTGGATATATTATACAATAATCAGCGACGAGATTATAAGTGTTTATGAATGTAATGAATAGAAAAATGAATACACCCATTTGATGGATAATATGAAAGGAAGTGGATGAAAAATACTAATAATGAATCGTTGGTGATATCATTATGAATACGGAATGTTGTGAAAGTTATGATTTTAAGGATGATAAAAGCGCTTACAAGATTACGAGAGTTGTTCCGATGTCGTAAATTATGAGAAATAAATGATATAGCAATACGTAACTGAACGAAGTAATACTGA
>JADFUC010001176.1:0-65088 GCA_019722365.1 Lithospermum erythrorhizon | reverse complement strand
ATTACGTATTGCTCGCCTCTTGGCCAGCTATCACCCTTTGGCTCATTGGTTGCTTTCTTTGTCACGCCCATGGTTGTATTTCCGAGACTATCCTCGGTACTACTCTTTCCACTCTACAAGATGTAAGTGGTCCTGAGGAAGATAAAAAGCTCACTTCACTTCGCTTATACTTCACTGCATAAGGGTCATGCCGCTTAACTGCCTCCACTTTCTTTCATCGAATCTCGGTATGGGTCGCAATTGCCTTTTGTTCGGTGAGAAGGTCATCTATCTCAGGACCGGGGAGGCCGATTCTTCCGATCCTCCTCCCCAAGGCTTCGGGTTCTCGTGGTAGCATGCTGATATCTCAAGGGGTACATCAAGTCGAAGTCTTGCCCTCTCTAAAGATTTATGGCAATTTTGAGTACATTCCCTCGCTACCGGAACGGGCATGATTGCCACCAAGCCAGTAGCATCCTTGATAGCGCCGCCTCGTTATCTAATGCAAGCTAGCTGGGGCTTCTCTTTGTGTTTATGATTGCTCGATGTTAAGACTCAGGAGAATTGGTGCCCGCTCACTAACACTCTCATAATTCCTTGTGGTGAATTATCTAGGTCTTTGCGATTTATCGGAGCTGGGAGGTCTTTCAGACCGCCGCTTGTTTGATGAAGTTGTCCTCTCTCGCCGAGATGCTTGTCCTCTCATCTTTTGGATAAATGATAACAAAATTCCTCGCCCTAATGGTTTCTCGCTTCGGGGTTACCACCGCTTTTGGCTTCTCATCTCTCTAGACGAACAATGTCTATTCCCTGTCATGGATTGGTGTTTTGGAATTACTCCTCCGCATTACATGCTGTCAGCGAAGTAGCCGACCAAAGTTCTACCAAGACAGCTCCTGGGTCTGTTTGTCCACGTGGACCAACCATTCCTCATTGCTGTGCTTGGGATTCCCGTGATGTATATCCCTTGATATTCCTTCGGGAGGCTATCACGATTGGGAAAGGAATTTTATCACAAGCAAAATTTTCTCGTCTCTCACGGTTATGCTGTTTGTATTTCCCTCGCCGTGAGCTCCTGGTTTTATTCGCTGCTAGTGTGGCTCAAGATGCAGTAAAGGCCATGGCTGCAAAAGGATCGAGCGTTAGCTCGTTCCTCCAAATTTTTGCTTGCATCTATAGAGGTTTGTCCTAGATATTGGTTTCTAATGATCCTTCACCTTCCTAGTACGCTCCTCTTCATTATTCTTTTGGTTGACGGGGCTTATTTATATGCTCAACGTAGCCAATAACAAAGCGATGGCCCTTCAATGGCGCGGTATCACGGCAGGAGAGTACGTTGCTCCATTCCTGCTTGGTATCTTGAAGGCTTACTCCGCCTAGTCGATCGTAACTCCGCTTCTTCGATGACAAGGAGAGTAATACAGTGCCTAATCGTGCCTTCTTTGCTAGCGTTCGAACGGGTCGAGTATGTCATAAAGTCGGTTCAGAATTCAGAGTAGAACCCTACAACCCTTATCGCTTCTCCAGACAGTTAGGCTATACACCAGTTGTACCAGGTCTTAGCAACAATTCTCGAGAAATGGGAGATTTATCCACGGGATTCAGATTCTGGCACTTGTGTATCCTCTCTAGAGCAAAGCAATCAACCACGTTCCCAAGTGATTCCACTCATTTCAGCCAACCTGCCTGCATGTATCGCGGCTCAGCGTGCCTCTTTCTCTATCCGATGTCCTTCTTTTGTTTGCCGGGCAAGTGACGGCAGCAGCGGTCCTTCAAATACATCCTTCTTCTTCATTTTGAAATCGCTACCCTAGCAAAGAGGAAACACTCCTTTAAGATTCTATGAGGATGTAGATCCAAAGTACGCGAGGCTGGCGAGGCTTCTTCATCCGTGGTTCCAAGGCTATTACTGGGCTTACCTCTACTTAAGAAGATTTTGATTCCTACGCCTCGGCTATTCCCAACAAAGCTTGTCGGCGAACAGTATTTTCTAATTTTCTCCAACTTTACGCCGCCCTTCTTTTCATTTTTTGTTGACGACAATCCCCTTTTTCTTGAATTCTGTGCAAAGGAAGTCTTTCGTCTGCTACTGGCCGCACGTAGCTTCGTTGGATATCGTGTGAATCTCCTGAGTGTTTTGTCACTTTAAGTTGCCGAGCTCATCTCCTCCCATTCCCCCTGCTTCTTTGGCTCAAGAGAGGCGGCTGTATTCTTCAGGCCGAGCCGCTTTCTCTTGGTCTCGATATGAACTCGCCTGAGGCCAAATATCCCGGGTATGGCGTCAAGGAATGTGTAGAAGTCATAAGCACTTTCCGTGTTCTCGCACGGCCGGGGTTGGAGGTTGTCTGCATTTTCATGCTCGCAGATTTTTTCGATGATTTGTAGTGGAAGCTCGCTCATCATCGGCTACCCGCTGCCGTAATGAGGTGTTTCTAAGACTTCCCGCGAAAGAATCCTCCCGACGATGTCCTCTCGAAGCATCTAGCCTTGAAGCCTAATACGGAAGTTCAAGAGGTAGAAGAGCTGGATTGTGAAAGTGAGCTACATCGAGGCAATGTATGTGAGATTTGCGGGGTTCGGCTCAGAAATGAGGTCTAATATCACTTCCTTAGCTTGATTCCGACGCGAAATGGCACCTCCCTAAAGTTTAATTCATAATTGTAGTTATATGTTCGAAAGAGAGAAGAAAGCCAAGTTGACTTTGGGATCTTTTGTCCACAGAGTTAGAAACTGCTAGACTAGCCTTGTAGGATTATCAGTAGTAGCTTAATTTTTAGGTCACCTTTTGCTTCTTATGTTTGATGTAATCGGATCTTTTTGTCTGCTATAGTTTATTCCACTTAACGCCGCTTTCTTTTGATTATCTTATTGCCGCTACTTTCCATTCTCTCGTTGTATGTCTTTGATTTAATCCGGTTCTTTAGGACAACAAATACGAATGTCAGTTTTAGGTTACGCGGATGCACTTCGATACATATTAAGTTGCCTACGTGACCGCATCACCTCGAGATCAAGCCAAACGTAGTTCGGGGAGCTGAGCAGTTTTAACTCGTATCAAGGAGCTGAGTAGCAGTTTATCCTCATGCCAGAGGTCGCGCGGCAGCTTTATCCTCACGCCGAGTATATGAACGCAAGTTTTTGTGGTATTTAACCTCGGCTTCGATTGCTCGGCATCTTACCCTTGTTCTCGATAGTTTCTGTTTTGTTTGGAGCCTCACCATCAACAGTTTTCATGAATAATGTGGGTATCGCTGACTTATGTACTTAAGCATTTGCCTCGGTGTATATTCCTTCCACAATGTTTGCTCGTGGACGTACTTATGTGTGGGGTCGTTCCCATGCCACTTGAAGAATTCGTCCAAAATGCTATTAGGCTCTCCCCAGATAGTGTAATCTCGTAAGGTTTGTCTGTAGATATAGCGTTGGATCCCTAGTTCTTCTAATTCTTCTAGAGAACAATCGTGTACCAGACTCGTGTCTCCGGGTTCGTATGTCAGACACCCTGTTTCTTCATCCTTTCTCATTGATACGCAGAGGAAGGTAGACATGAATTTGGCCTTCATTAGCTTCCAAGGATGAGGAACTCTATTTGCTTGTCAAGGAAGGTAGTTCGCTCGGCATGTGCCTTCCTTTGCACTGACGCCTCAACCCCTCGTGTATTGGCTTGATCTTCATACCCAAGTGCTTCTCCATGAGGCGAACAAATATTCCACGTCATTTCTTCCTAGATATATTTGTATATCGGGTCTCCCCGGGTTCCTTCTCGAGGAATTCATCGAGATGCCTCTTTGGCCGTGGTAGTGCCAGTATTCCTCGATATGGTCAACTCATGCAATATATTGTCGGGTCTCGAGTTCCTCTACTTCTAAGCGAGTATCCATGCCGTGGGTCGACATCTTTGAATTCGAGCTCCATGTCCCGCTTCTATGTCTTTTCATCGATACGCACGGGAGGTTGACCATGAACTTCTTTCTTCATTGTTTCCTGGGTTGACGATCTCCTGGCCGAGTGGTATACTGCTTGACGTGTCCCCATCTTGTTCTTCTGTCAAGCATTTGAGTGCAGCTTTCTTTCTTCTTCTTGTGCTTTCTCCTTGAGCTCTGAGGTTGGTTTTTCTCCTAATCTGTCAAGATGATTCCTTGAATCACATTTGCCCCCAACCTTAGGAAGACCGAATGTCTCGATTCTCTCTCGGGGGTCAGATCACTCTGCAACCGAGGAATACCGAGCTACCAAGCCACGTGTTTGATTTTGTGTGAGCCTTTTCTTCTCGACTTACTATGTAGTGGTTTGTCACCCTCTTGACGTGACACGGCAGCGGTTTTCAGCGTATATCCCAACCCCGTGGTCGAAGTTCTCGATGCACCATCCTTTCTCGCTTTATCATCTGCCATTCAACCTACGTGTTTCGGCTTCAAGAACTTAGGCGGTAGTTAATCCCATGGCTTTGTCTTTGATAGATCGCACTCTTCGCAGGAAGTCGTCTTCTCCGACCTTCTTCATGTTGGGGTTTGTTCTCTCTCGTAGTATTTACTCCAAGCAGTGGGATTTCGATCATGAATGGATTCTCATCCGCCTCACCGGCTTTCTCCATCCCATTCTCGCAGAATACTTCAAGCACCGGTGGAGTAGTAGAGGGACAAATATTATCGGCTCGTGGATCCAAGGTCTTCCTAGTAGATATCAGATGTGACTCCTTGGCATCTATCACGTGGAACCAAGATTGCCCCAACTCCCCTATCACCAAGCGCACTTTACTTTTCCTGTGGTTCGCCTCCCCCGCCTTGGTTAAAGCCCCTAATTATGATGCGTGACTGCTTGTAAGTCTTCTGCTGAGATGTTTCCAGCAGCCTCAAAGTCCGAGGAAGGATGTTCACAAATGATCCTCCGTCTCACCAAGATTCTGCCAGCTTATCCGACTTTCATAGCTCAAGGTAGCCTCACACATGGAGAGGCTTTATCGTGAGTACCTCTTTCCTTGTGGAAAGTCTTCATCGCTGAACGTGACGGAGAAAGTCCAAAACTTGTTGAAGCGGGTAGCGCCACCCTTTAGTGCCCAAAGTAGTCGAAGCCTCGCCGACTTCAACACATACATCACCCGCCGAAGAGTCGCCTTCATGCTTTCCTCGATAAGCTCAAGCCTCAAAAACCTTCGTGTACCTCGATCTCAGCTGGTTGGACGATGGCCAGTGGTTATGTGGTTTAAAGAGACTTTGTCTCTCCGTAATTGCCTTTCTTGCGAGATCCATCACCCGCCTTTGAAGACGAAACACTTTTCTACCGGATACCCTAGTATCCTATGATACTATAGAAGTCGGGCTCCACGCTGACATTCGCCTTTCTGTCTCTTCGACTGGGAGTTCTATCAGTTTGTTGTCACTGCCTAACATCGCCGATGTCGGAATCGATAAGGATATTCCTTCTCCCGCATTTACGCCATGCCTTCCTGCTGTGCTCTAGAGCCCCGCCCGACCTTCTTAGTTTCAAGCGAACTTCGTTGTTTTGTAGTCACAAATGTGCTTCTTATTTTCGAGTTTAGAGCTCTTGGCCTCTTGGGATCGTACTTGGTCTTTGAATAAGAGGTCATGAGTGAGGACATGTGTGTCCTTTATTTGCAAGAATGCTTAGCTCCATATCATGCGCCTTGTCGCTAACCGGCTCGAACGCCTGGGAAGTATGCCTCTCGAATGATGTACTCGTTAAGTCCCAATGCATTCTCGATGCACATGTTGATGGCCGATGACTCGGGAGTCTATCTTTGCATTTGAGGTCTTATTCCTCCAATCGGGTTGATGAAGTTCCAGAATCGATCTTCTTTTCTTTGCTCGTGGCAATTACCCATCACGCTAACCGGCCCTCTTCGCATCAAGCGGTTGAGGAATTTCTTTCCACGGAGCCTAACTATCTCGTGGAGGCATGCTCCAAGTTAGTATACTAGTCGAACGCGATTCTTGAGGGAACGGACGAATTCATATTTGGACCATATTTCTTATCTCTGGGCCCCAAAGATTATTTATCGCCTCAACAATGCTGAAATGGATACTAAGTTGGGGGTTCCGCTCCATCGAAGTGTTTGAACTTTGGGTGGCCTCGAGTAGCCCTGGGCATTTTCACCGGGTCTACACCTCCCTGTATACTCCTTTCAAATAGGTTGAATCATCCCATCTGGCCGAAATGAGCATTTAGCTTACCGTTGCTCCTCCCCGGTCTCAGTGATGACTCCCCCGAAAGCATACAGTGGATAGATGGATCGCCCAATCTCTCATTTTGGAGGTTACAGCACCTTTTCGCTTTTAAAGTCGCTCAATCGCTCTTTTGCTCTATGTTCTTGATCGCCCATCTTGCTCTGACATCCGAGCGATGTAGTCATCTTGGCGCTGAATTTCAGAAGATGCTTTTACCATCCCCTCGTTATAAGTAGCCTTATCTCGCTTCTTCCAGGAGGTAATACTCAGCCATCATTGTTGGTGCTATTAAGTCTCCGTGAGACGGTAACGAATCCGTATCTTGACAGAAACCCCTAGATGTATCAAGAACTAGCTCCCGGTGTTCGGGCTCCACCAAGCCCTCCTGATATGTTTCGGTATGTTCCCGCTTGGTACCGGCCGCCCGGTTGCTTTGTCATGATTTTTAGCAATATGTTAGCGAGACTTCAACAGGTCTGGGGACATCTCCGATCGTCCGTGATATTTCATTTTGGGACTGCTTCTGATGCTACCCCTACTCCTTGTAAAGTAATCTCTTTTATACAGGAGTTGATAGTCCTTCTGGAAACATCTCGCTTGCTTCAACAGAGATTTGGTGAGAAGCCGATGGGCCCCACTGCACGCACGGACCGTAATGCAAAGAAGCTTTTATTGGCTTTATGACAAGTGAGTACAAAATAAACCCACCTGTAGGGAAAATTGCCAGACAGGTTTATCAAATCGAAGAGGGTACGATCGTCTAAAACTACATGGCTCCTGCTGCCTCATTGATTTACTGTGAGTGATGTTTGGCTTGGGCTTGACTTGATTTGATTTGAAGCCGATTTGGCTTGATTTGATTTGATTTGATTCGAGCCGCTTAACTTGATTTGATTTGATCATGATTCGACTTGACTTGGATTTAATTTGGATTTGGCTGCCTCTGGGAGCTGGATGTATCGTCCCCGGTCTTGATGTGTGACTCGAGACCGGGTTCGTACTGATACGGTCCGAGACGAGCCTTAGCAACACAGATTCCCAGATTGCCGTGCGACTCGATTCCTGCCTTTGTACTTGATCTACGGTCTACTCTCGTATCACTTCTAATTTACCCAAAACAAGCCTCCGTCATGTGGACCGAAGCTCAATTTATGCCTATATCTAGGATTCGTTTAATCAAACTCAAATTTATCAGTGTTCATCCAAGTTTATGAATAATCGTGGGCTATATAGCTCTTAAATCAATATTCGAAGCGGCTCTTTATAAACCTTTGTCGATTCTCATCAGATTTTACTAAAACTCAAGTGATTACTAAGCCAGGTAATAATCCCAATTTCCCCGTGCACCTATTACGCCACTGAGGTGTTTTCACCAATGCAGTGTTTCTCGCCGGGCGGCTCAAAGATTTAATTTTAAATTTCAGCATCGCTCTTGGATTTTCTCTCGTGGGTTTCGTGTTTCGGTTGTGATTTTTTATGTGTGGAGTTTTTGCATGAAACAGTTTGCCTAAAACGGGGGGTATTTGTAGGTTTCTCGCCTCAAACGCTCTTCTTCCGATCGCTGGCTGATTGTAAGGACATCTTCGACTGGCTGAATTTCGGCGCAGATTCTACAATGGATGAACCCTTGTGCGCTTCTTTGCTTAAAAAGAAGGTTCTGTCTCTTTTCTGCGCCGCTACTTTCATTTTGACCCCTCGGACCTTCGAGCCTTGAGGCAACCACCCGACTTCCGGGAGTGTTTCATTTTGATCCATGAGTTCTGAGTCTCTACTTTTACACCACAAAACCCATGAGCCTTCATTTTAAAAACCCCGCCATGATAGCCTCTTCATTTTGAGCCATGCGGCCTCTTAACGCCTCGCTTGGCCGATTTTTGATCAATAAAATTGTGCTCTTTTTTTCTTTGTTCTAATTTTATGTGACATTTAACGCTGGGCTATCTTCTCTGCATTCTATTTCTTGAAGTTCGAACTTAGGTTAATTAATGTAGAAACCTCTTATTCTTTGACTTCGACAACTCCAAGAGGCTTGATGCATCGAACCCTCGCTCGTCCGAGGGTTCGATTTGAATTTAGGGCTTAATCAAGAACCCCTAATCGGCCACGCGGCATTCTTTCTGTGGGGGTTGATCTTTTTAATCACTTGATTAATTCGTCTTAATCAAATTATTTATGATAAAATTTCGATGTCTACAATTACTGTGTTGCATACTAGCTAGTATATTAATAATGTATTTAGATTAAATCTATTTAATTTATTGTTAAAACTAAATATTTTTATAAATAAATCAAATAAATATTCTAATTAAATCTCAAATAAAAGTATATATATTACCTAACATGGCTGACTCCTCTTCCATAATCATATCTCCACAATCTCCAAAATCAAAAACATCATCAAAGTAATTTATAAAGAATCATATTCATTTCCACATCCAAGTTCCCGACTCTTCCAAGCAATCATATCTCCGTAAAAAATCATCAGATGACAACAATATACCTATAATCTGCATATCAAATTATCTGAAAACAAACTTCGTCATATCCAACGGTGACAGTGAAGAGACGACGGAGAAAACTCGTCGGAGAGTATGTTTTGGAGATCTCTTCAGTATCACGCCCCAGCATTTTTCAATTGGTGACAATTTTGGAAAACATGTTGGCATTTGATCATCCTTTAGTTGCCTGCTGTCGATTGAAGCGGAATAAAACTGATGATCTATCATAATTATCCTTGATAGTTACATCACAAACATATCATGTGTTTTGAGGGTTGTGTGAGAGGTTCTTGCATAGAGTGTTGGCCAAAATATGTGGTAATGATGCTTTACAAGAGTATTTTGTACTTTGCATGTTTTGTAGCTTTGGCAACCTCGTCAAATTTGTTGATGCATCTGAAGTAATTTCGCATAAAATTGGTCACCAATTAGTAATCAACTTTTTATTGGCCAAATTTACAAATTAATTAGGCTTGAGTCAGTCAATAGAGTAACTTGTATCAAGTTGGACATATGAGCTAAAGTCACTTTATTAGACTGTATTTGTTTATTTAGGTCTGATATTTGGGTTATGATGACAAGATAAATTACAATAATCTTCAGTATTTATTTTATAAATTAGAATCCCTTATATATACAAGATAAATTAGTAATATATAAATATTATGGGCTAGCCCATTTAATTATGTGTGGTAAATATTCGATATCCACAAGTGCTAATACAAAATATAACAAGTAGGACATTCGAATTGCAAATGAAATATATTGAACCTGGGATGGTTGGAATCTCGAATGATTTTGTGGCCATATTTTCTCCAAGCATAAAGTGGTGCTCTCTTTCACAAATCTTTCTTGTGTCCTACATTACACATTAGAAGTTAATAATCGAATTAAACAATAGTAATTGCTAAATTTTACTCCAAAGTAGTAGTAATGATAAAATTGATTGGAGAATGATGATGATCAAATACTAAAATAAATAAATTACTACTCCCTCCATCCCACAAAGATTGTCTACTTTTTTTTATAGTTGTAACTTTCAAATTTTGACCTTAAATATATTTATTTGTGTTGTATAATATTTTATAAAAAATATATCAATGAAAAGAGTTTGAAATATATTTTTTATTAATATAGGTTTCTTCAAGTATTATACAATAGAAACAAAATAGATACAACCAAAGTTCAAAATTAAGGTTCAAAAAATCAAAAGTGAACAATCTTTTACGGGATAATAAAACGGTTTTTGATATTTGGTTTTTACATACTCCGGATCTACAAAGTCAATAGATGATGGTGATATTGTGAAAATTGATGAATCTTCATATTTAGATACCTTTTGGAAGCGCAGTGGAAAAAAATCATCGGAGTCAAATAATGTACTGCCGATGATGTTGACTTTTGTTAATGTATGAAGTCAAGTGAAGTTTTTCGATTGCATCAACTCGTTATAACTGATGACGCTGCTATGTTATAACAAAGATGGTTGCCTCGCTTGCAAAGTAGAGCCGTAGATAAAACTAATTATTGGGTCTCTTGCCATAATTTTTCTCGTTAAATTTTGGTGAATCAAGCGGCATCAAGGGGAGATCTCATTGTTACGTGGAGTCCAAAGATAAAGGTTATTTCAAGATATCGATCAAGATTCGTAAAGATCCCACACCTCTATATGTTTGGCAAGTTGTATGAGATCCTGGAAGATCTCGCGTGTTATGGAAACGAGTAGGAGTCGGCTACAAGGAGTTTCCATCCTTATCACCTAACCTATGTGTATATATATTATTGGCTTTGCACAAGAGAAGGTGTGGCTTTTATTATTCATCAAAGAACTTATTCTGAAAAGTGCAAGCTCGAAGGAAGAACAAGTTGTGTAGGTTAGTTGTGTTAGTAGTTCTCTCTATAAACTACTAATTGATGTACGTGTGTTATATCCTATTGTTATAACATACTTTTGATAGAGCATATTGTTGTGACAATTGTAAGTCAACACTGGGAGAGTGTGTGACAAGGAAGGATAGAAGATAGGTGGATCCTAGTCTTAGAAACTTGTAATTGAAGGTTAGTTAGGGCATCGTGAAACGTGGAGCGTTTGTATAAGTCCCTACTTGTAATTACTTCGAAGTATTAGTGGAATCCTTCCTAGGCAGCAAAATTCCCCCGTGACGTAGTTAAGCACGGCACCGAACCTGCAAACAATTTTGTGTGTTGTTTTATTTTTCTGTCAGAAGTTATTTCTCGTTGGTTTCACAGGTAAACCAAAATGTCTTGACTGCTGAGGACACTTGGCTATACTGACCGATTCAATCTTTCACCTGTGGCTGTGAGCGGCACTCAACATACAGAGTGTGATCCAAGTGAATCAATGGAAACAAATCAGGAAGGAGGTTCGATCTCTCGTCCCCCCAAGTTGGATGGAAGTAACTACCCCTATTGAAGGTTCAGAGGATCGCCTTCCTCAAATCAGACCTCGAGGACTTGGAAATCTGTACTACGTGGATGGACACATCCTACTCAAGTTCTTGTTGAAGGAGAAGCGCCTGTGATCAAATCAGAGGTTGATTGACTCCCGTAAGACCTAACTTGCACGGAAAATGACAAGGCCTTGAATGCAATCTTTAATGGCGCGACTGAATGTTCTTCAAAATGATTAGCAAATGTACCGTCATAAGGAGGCTTCGGGAGAGGCAACCCGGCTTCTACGTAAGGAACTCCCAAGGTTCAGAGTGTCCATGTTACAAACAATTAACAACTAAGTGGGAAATCAAGATGGAGGAAGAAGAGAGGACATCGACTATGGGCTAATCAAATAAATGTATTATGGCAATGATTCCTTTGCACTAGGAGAACTCCATGACTAATGAAAACAAGTCAAGGAAGGTCCCGGTGATCTCTCCATAAGAAATTGAATAAAGTCACCCATTGTTAGGCTTCAAGATTTAAGCAACATGAGGTTGGATGAATTGATTGGAAATCTCACCACATTTGAAATGAAACTGGATTCAAATGGTACTGACAAAAAGAAAGGAGTTGCTCTGAATGCAAGTTACAAAGAAGGAGAAGAAGAAGATCTAGCTGAAACCATGAGTCTTCTTGCTAAAAACTTTAACAAAACCATGAAGAGGTTCAATAAGAAATCATATGGCGCTTAACATGACAAGCGGCAATGACCGCTGTTTGACAATCGGAAGAAAATTAGCAGGATGGCTGAGTTGGAAATAGCGGGCCTCTACAAAGTGGGGGCAAGTAAAAGCATATAATGTGTGGAATGTGGGAGGGATTTTGGTCACATTCAAGTTCGTTTGTCCTAATTATGTCAAGAAGGCATAAAGCTACTACTCCACTTAATTTTACGAGGAATCGCATGTCGGTAATAGAGGATATGTAGAGTAACGCGAGCAACTTCGCGGGCGCATCAGAGTTGTCTCTCGAGAGAATCCTATTACACCAGCTTGTTAATGTAATCCATGACCTCGACAACGAAGACGGTGAAATAGGAACAAATGAAGAACCGATTGCCAATTATCGATGGTATACAACAAATGCGTCTAAACTAGCTAAGTGCTTACATCATCAACGAAGGTGTCGAAAGGAGCTATTAAAAAGCAAACACCGAAAGGTTAGACTCAGAAAGGGTAACAAAAAGCCGAGATAGGAGTTTTTGGAGGGAAAGCGTCTAATACATAACCAAAAAAGTATCGCATGATTTAACTCCAAAGACAAATATTCTTGATAAGATTCTAAGTAAAATAGGAAAAGATACAACTGGAATTGGAGCATCCACCTTCAGAAAATACAAAAACAATGCAACAAGAGGAAGGGATCATGTGAAATTTGTATCTGCTCAAGGAGAGTCTTCTATCAATCAAGTTGAGAAAGAAAGAATGAGGAATATTCGCTGAAAAGGCTCATAATTGTCGAAAGAAGCACATCTGCATCGTTATAAACTCTATGGAAAAGTACGAAATGTATACTCACTACCAAGAAAAAGAATGGGTCCGTAAGCACTACCGTAGTCATGTTGTTTTCTAATTCCCTCTTAAAGCCACCACACGGGTGCGCTGACGGTATTTCTGACAAATGATGTTCTAGGAACATGACCGGAAGAAAGTCTAATATGACAAACATCAAGGAATCGAAAGTGGGGCACCATGTGGACGCTTAAGCGGAGGAACCAAGGAAAATCATGTGAAAGAGGAACCCTCAAGGTCGAGGATCGCGAAAATCGTTAAGACGTGTTATCGTCGACAAATAATTTGATCAACATTAGTCAACTCAGGTGGATTTAAGGAATCTGAGGTTGTCTCGCCAGCGATACATGCATAGTGAGCACTGGAGACAACAAAATTATGCAAGGAACAAGATCCTCGTGACGCATCATATCTTGGAATCCGAGAAAGACTCAAAAAGGCCCTATCTATCAAACATACTGACGATAATGCTGCTAACTGCACAAGAAATCGGGGACACACAAATTTCGTGAATCTTCAAGAACTAATAAGCAAAATCCATGAAGGGATTGCCACAACTTGTGCTATATAAATAATGAGACTCAGATTGAACAGACACTGTTATCACACTAACAAGCATCACAAGCGACTACTACCGCACTTTGAACTGCTACATATGGGATCTCATAGCCGCCTGGCTGGTACTACGATAAGTACATTTATGTGTGCTGATGATTTACCCAGTATGGAAGTTCTTCTGAAAAGCTTCTGATGCATTTGATATGTTCAAGAACTGAAGCCACACAAATCCGCAGAGTAGCGCTCTTCCTATCATCGTAATCGTGGAGTGATCATGGAAAGGAGTTTGAAAAACATCAAGTTTGATTATTACCGCAAGTGTTAAGGAATCAAAACACGAAGTTCTCAAGACCTACTACCCTCAAAGAAAATGGCATCGGTGGAAAGGAAAAACAGACCATCTGGGAAGAAACGCCGTAGAATGCCAGATTCCAAGAAGCGTACCGAAAATTCTAGGTGCAGTTGCTTAACGCATGTCACATCCACAACCGGATTACTTCCTGGCAGGATCAAACAACACTACATATGAAATATGGAGTGTGGAGAAAACCAATATCATATTTGGTAAAGGTTTTGCCAGCTACTCGCGACCGCCACCCAAGGCAAAGCTTTCTGAATGTGAGCAGTTGGCGGGATCTTTTTAGGCTACCTGAAAAGTAGAGCTGAGGGTGTGCTGCCAACAAGAGGACACAAATCATAATGGAGTAAACTCACGTCAAAGTTGTGGGACAGTTAAGAAGATGACGTCCTGATCCGCAGATCCTAAGATCCCGTGATACCAATTGCTCACCGACAATAGTAACACGCCGCAGTGGAGGTAGGTCAATCGATATACCAACCGTCATTGACAACAACATTGAACCAGCAGCCAAAATACAAAAGAATCATCCATTGACAGCCCATTATCGGTCAACTTCAAGGCGGAGAACCACCGGGTGAGACTGCTCTGAGTCACTACGTAGTATGGTTAGGTTATTTGTCAAGCATGCCCTCGTGTCTAAGATTGAAACCTGCTGACGCAGCAACCTTACTAGATGAATGCTGATAAGTGCAACGCAAGAGAGCTACTCGCTTGAAAGAAATGATGAAGCTGGCCCAACGACCGCAGACCATGTCATTTCAAGTGGATTTTCAAGAATAAGTCCGATGAACATGGCAATGAATGAAAACAAAGCAAGGCTTGCTGTACGTGATTATACCTGCTGTAAGGAGTCGATTTTGAAGAAACATTCTGCGAGCTGGGGACTCAAGCCATCAAATTACTACTAAAATCGGCTTGTCTTTGAAATTCAACCCCTTACCAAATGGATGTCAAGACCTTCGAATATTGTCTCAGATAGCATGAGCAAACCAAATACAAGTTAAAGAAGCCCTGTATGGGTCAAATAAGCCCTAAGAACTCGCATGTAGACTAATCATTTTTCTCTCCTTAAGAAAAGACTATGTCGAGGAAGTTGATAGTAATCTTATTTATAAGAAAGAGGTCAAAATGACGGTCAGATATATACGGATGATATAGTATTTGTGGAGTGTCGACTGGGCTTGGTAAAACAATTTGTTCAACAAATGGAGGGTGAGTTCGAGATGAGCATGGTTGGAGAACTCAAGTACTTTCTGGGGATTCAAATAAATCAAACGAAGGAAAGCATCTTCATCACTCAATCCAAATATGCAAAACAAACTGTGCTCACAGTTTCTGATTAGAACTGCCAGTTCAAAGAGAACGCCTTTGGCCACTCATGTCAAGATCACTAAGGATGAAGGCGGCGTTTCTGTGGATATTAGTAAATACAGGAGCATGATAGGGAGCTTACTCTATCTGACAGCCAGCAGACCCGAGACGCCATTCAATTTGATGTGGTATGCAAGGTTTCAAGCTGATCCCAAGGAGAGCCATTTGAATTTGGTCAAGAGAATTATTAAATATGTCCACGGTACTATGAATTATGGTCTACTTTATTCTTTTGACACTAACAATACCTTGGTTGGATATAGTGATGCAGATTGGGCAGGAAATTCTGAAGATAGGAAAAGTACATCTGGAGGTTGTTTCTTTCTAGGGAATAATCTGGTCTCTTGGTTCAGTAGGAAACAAAACTCTCATTCCTCTCAATTGCGTATGTATATTGCGCTTGAAGTGCCTCAGACCAACTATTAAGTAATTTAAGAAAATGTTGAGGAATATGGTGTCAATTCAGAGTTATGAATTTTACCTGACAACAAGATGTTATTTATATCAAAGAATCCAAAGACAAAGACAAAGAGAACAAACATATCGACATCGACAAAGACTATAAGAGAGTTGCAGAAGATAAACAAGTTATTCCGAACATGGACTATCGGTAACCAAATTTTGCCGATATTTTTACAAAGGGGTCGATGTCAATCGCCCGAGTATTTGAGGCTGCTCTTGGTTCATGCACCTTGATAAATAGCACTATGAAATGTTATAACACACCCTATATGGAGCCAAGTGTTATAACAACTGAAAGTATCACCAAACTGTTACAAAAGTGATTACTTATCGTTATCAAAAAGAAGTTATTTAAGGACACATCGTGGAATGTGCTCAGACAACGTGGTGTGACTTGCGTTCTTCTCTCTCCTCTACTTGTTATTGGCTTGAAGGAAGTTATCATACGATATCACTCAAAAATATTTTCTCTTAATTTCAGACTCGACATTCTCCAAATCACTTGAAAATTCCCTATCTCTCTCCGAAGGAACCCATGGACAAAGAACCTGACATTTCCAAGACCTATCACAAAAGGTCTAAATCAAAGAAATATTCCCATCAGTTCCCAGAACCAAGAAGGATAATAGCTTCCTCTCCGTATTATCCCGCCCAATTCCGGAGCCAGAGGAAGAGGGCATGCCAATGTTTGAACTGGAGAATGTACCATACCAAAATTCAAGTCATGAAGATGAAGTTCAGCCTAATTTCAACCCTGGAAGTGACATGCATGGTCGCAACTTGGACGACTCAACCGGTAATGTTCAAAATCCTAACCTCGGCTATACATGTGGGTAGTCAGAGTAAAAACCTAGTGCAGGTGAGAAGCCGAATATGGGCAATTATAGGCGTGAATAATGGGAGGTGTTACTCCAATTGTTGAGGAGAACACGAGTGACAAGGCTAACCCCGGGACGAAATACGGGCATTCGAGATGGTGATACGCTTACTAATATTCTTGATGGATCGAAAACAAAGAAATGGCAACTTGATGCTGATAAATTAACTAAGGAGGCTTGATAAGGGTTCGAAAAAGAGGAGGTTAAGAAAGGGCATACCTAGTCGATTCACTAGAGATAATACAGGAGAAGTGTCTAAAGGTATGAATCACAGCCGAGGGTCAAATGACGATGATTTGCGATGTGGTGCTTGCTGGTGAGTATGTGTATTGGGAGGAAGAGGACGAGAGCCTCTGTTGCTGCCGCAAAGGAGGTTATGGGCGAGGGGTACAGAGGACATGGTAAATGCACTGGAGTGAGCCATGGTAAGTCCTAAAAGAAGAAGGTCAGCAAGGCGCAAGCGTACAAGGGGAGCATGAAATGTAATAGAAAGGAGGAATTTAGAGCTGCTCTACTAGAAGACGAGAGCAAAAATTATTCCTCGTGAATGACTTAGTTCGGTGCGAGATTTATCTTGATACTTTTAGGATCTCCAAAAGAGAATCGAAGGGCAAGCTCAAGGAGAATGATGACAGAACTAGGATAGGCAACAGGAGAGTGGCTCATAATGTGAAGGATGCACCTTTGGAGGGAGTGGTGCTTGACCCTACTCAGAAGGCAAGATGGAATATCATTTGTGGTAGGAAGATTCTACCTGAAAGATCACTATCAGAATCTACCATCAAGCATACCAAGACTTACATTGACATCCTGCAAAAGGCTGGAATTCTGGAGTTGATGGATTGTGCCAAGAGGTTTCAAAGCAGGCTACTGCAGGTCAGGTGTTGTCTCACAACAATGATAATCCCGGCCAGCGAGGCATATCAAAAGTTGGTACTCAAGATTACGTACCTTGCTTTCACCTCATTAATAATTACTGAGGTCCGATTCCCCCAACCAATCGGATACTCTCTCTCAAACTCGTGAGATCATGGTTTCCACCGGGAATACCATGGATGCTGCCCTAGATAGAATCAATTGGCTACATCTTCTCTCAGCCTCAAGTATTATGTACTCCACAAAGCTGCACTAACCTGCCTTGTACCTGGCTCCAATAACACAAATGTTTCACATCTCATGGGGAGAGTATTGTATGTGCTTGGCTCAGAGCATCAGCTCAACATTGGTCAAATCATTTATGACCAAGTAGTTGACCATGTGAAGTCTCATTCCACTCTTAAGCCTATCGATTCCCCTAGTACGACTGCAGGGATATCATACAACAACAACCTGAGCTTATTCAACCAGAAGATGGCATGGGAGTGGATGTCAAGCCCTCACGATCAAAGGACAAACTCCATGAAAGGAACAGCCATTGACGCGCCTCTAATCCTAGTGACGTTCATGAACCGTAGCCCTGCTCTCAGCCCCTACTGAAGCCGCCGCTCTCCTCATCAACATCCCGAAGTCGAAGCGTTAAAAGGTCAAGGGAAGAAATTCAAGTTAAGCAAGAGCGGCAGAGATCGACGTTCTCGCCTCTAATCGCCAAGGTACCGAGCCGACCCAAGCACTACATTTGCCTCGACGCCGGGTTCTTCTGATGCCAGTTTATGACGCAGAGTAGTTGCAACGGTGAAGCACTGGCTGCCGAGGGCTCTCGTGGTTAACTGTCCATCTCCACATCCCTATGTATTTGGCTATGTTTTCCGCATAAATGGGGGGAGTATGGTTTTATAGTTGATTTTGGATTTATGTTTTAATAATACTTGATAGTATTTGCTTGTGTCCACTCCCTCGCTAATAGTCGGACTGACAATGGGTGACTATGGTTATGTTTATTTCATAATCGGGTCTCTGCGGGTTTATCTCGCTCGCCATTGGGCCATTTCCGGATTTCATTGGATAAGATTCATTTGTCATGAAAAACTTACCCCAAATGGGGAGTTTGTTATTAAACCAATCTTTATAACTAATGACGCCGCTTATGTTATAACAGCTTGGGTTGTCTCGTTTCGATGGTTCTCTGCGAGATAAAACTAATTATTGGGTCTTGCCATAATTCTTCTGTTATATTGCTTTGGTGAATTGCAGCATTAAGGGGGAGATCTCATTGTTACGTGGAGTCCAAGACAAGAAGGGTTCTCGAAGATATTGATTGAAGATTTGGAAGATCTCACGCCTCTATATGTTTGGCAAGTTGTATGAGATCCTGGAAGATCTCGCGTGTTATGGAACGAGTAGGACTCGCTAAGGCAGAGTTTCCATCCTTATCACCTAATCTATGTGTATATATATTATTGGCTTTGCACAAGAGAAGGTGTGGCTTTTATTATTCATCAAAGAACTTATTCTGAAAAGTGCAAGCTCGAAGGAAGAACAAGTTGTGTAGGTTAGTTGTGTTAGTAGTTCTCTCTATAAACTACTAATTAATGTACGTGTGTTATATCCTATTGTTATAACATACTGGATAAGCATAATATTGTGATACTGTAAGTCAACACCGGAGAGTGTGATGCGAAGGAAAGAAGATGCGGATCCTAGTCTTAGAAACTCAGAATTGAAGGTTGTTAAGGCCGCAGAACGCCGAGCCGCTTGTATAAGTCCCTACTTGTAATTACTTCAAAGTATTAGCTGAATCCTTCCTGTATGTGCGCCTCGCACGTAGCGCTTATATTGGCAATCAACCGGCAAACAATCTGTATGTTGTTTTATTTTTCATGCAGTTATCACGAAACCAAGTTGTCTTGGCCGTTGGAGGAACACCAACAGCATTGACCGATCTACTCTTTCAACTTTAACGTCGACAATGTTGAGATAGTCACATCTAGTACTTCCATGATTTTGACTAATAAATCTTGAGCCGTTGACGTATTATGATTCAATGATGCTTGCTGTTTCCATAATGTCTACAAGTTGTTTTGCACATTCACGACCGTTAACTAGCTTGACTCAATATTTGATGACTCCATTCACAAATTAAAACAAGAAAATTGTAAAGATTGAAAGGCAATAAAGAAAAACTCAGAAGCTAAATGGAATTGTAGAAGATTAAGGAATCGTAATAAATTGAAATGAAATATATAGATGTGATGAGCGACAAGATGATCTATGATTGAAAGTATTTTATTGTTTGTTACTTGTAAATCTATTGGAACTAAGCTACTTGTATTTCAAAGAGATTATGTCAACTCTAACACATGTTAAATTGGTAATTGCGACGCACATTCTACGTCATTGATCAACGTCACCATAATATAAGGCAACAAATAAAACTTTTATAAATCAAATTCACCAATTAGAAAGTCATTCACTCTCTACATACATCACAATTTAATTTATAATTTTTTTATAAAATAGTCAAACCAATTTTAAAGCAATTTTTTATCCATGTAAGTAGTTTTATCAAAAAGATTTATGACAATAAATATTAAAAGTACAATACTTATAATTCAAAAATTTAAAACATTAAGAAAAATAGTTGTATAAAATCTCGCTTTGAAACTTTATTTTTAATTTTCAATTGATTAATCAACCCTGTACATTATGATTAATGAATAACTAATCTGGATATTAATGACCATTTTAATAACACGACAGGGTCGACAGGTATGGGTCGACAAGGAAAAATGCAATGCTTGCTCATTGAAAAAAAAAACACTGTGACTTCCATACGCTAGTAATATAAGACCATATCCTCAATATATAATATTGTCAAACGAAACTACGCGCAAGGGTTGTATGCTAACTAATTTACATCTCATTGATGTAGATACAGCCTTAAGTATGTTTACATTGAAATATGAGGGTAATATAATTGGTCCAAACTACTTGAGTATAATACTAAATCGTCCATCCGCAATCAGTTTGTTTTGTTGTACAAGTATTTTTTTTTAAAATGAAAACTAATAATACACATTCATTTCAATTATTATGTTTCAAATAAGACGAAAAATGAATTTACTATTTTGTACATGGGAATGCAAGATTTTAGTGTAATGCAAAGAAGAGTTTTTATTATTTATGATAAGGGTACAAAATAAAACCTACTCTGTATAAAATTCTTCAACAGATAGTGCTTTTGGCTCTCAAATCGAGCCACGATCGTTCAAAACTATGGCTCCCTAAACGCTTGTCGACGATTTGTGAGATGTCCGTCATTTGACTCGATTTGATTCGAGCTAGTTTTGGCTTGATTTGAGCTTGAGCTTGACTTGGTTTGATTTGATTTGAACTTGGATTTGAGCCTGACTTGATTTTGAACTTGATTTGATTTGATTTGGACAGCTTGACTGAGCTCGAGGTCGACTTCATTTGAACTTGATTTGATTTTGATTTGGATGTAAGCCGAGCCGACTGAAATTTTGAGCTTGATTTGATTTGGATAGAAGCTTGGGGCTTAGCCGATAGACGCCCCGGCCTCATGGATCGGGAGACCGGTCCGGGACTGATATGGTCCGAGCCGGGAGCCTTAGCACAGATTCTCGTCGCTATAATGGATCAGATCTTAGGTCTTCGACTTGATTCGTCTATTTCGCATCATGGACTATCGCAAACGCTTGCGCTGCGGGTCTGGTTGACACCGGGCCGCGGGACTTCGTGAGTCGATAAGCCGCAGCCTCTTTAAGTGATTTGGATTTGACGCTCACCTGCGGGCTGTACTGGCAGGCCTCTTCTAGGCGGGAATTTAGCCTCGATATGATACTTGGATTTGATAAAGCGAGTGTCTTGATATGACATTTGATTTGAGATAGAACTCCGAAGTTTCGAGCCGTATGAAAGGATATGACCTTAATGCTGGATTTAGTGAGATTTGACCTCACTTCGAACTTAGTGAGATTTGGCCTCACTTGATTTAAGCTATGAAGTAGTGTCACTTCAAGCTTCACTACAACGGCCTTAGCAAATATGCCGTAGAGTGTTGATCGCGATGAAGCGGAAGGTTCCAACCTTGTTGATGATACTCGATCAACTAGACAAGGTTCGCTTATTCCTATATCTTATATTTGATTAATCAAACCTCGAATTCTACCGTGTTCATCCAAGTTTTTTACCAAATCGGGGGCTGTGAGCTTAATCCTCGAATATTCAAGCGCTCTTGAGAACCTTACGATTGTCATTAGATTTGCTTCAAACTGGCTATCATTGCGCTGCAATAATTCTTAATTTTAGAGTCTATTATGGCCACCTGGGAGGTAGTGTTTTCCAAACTCCACCACGCGGTGTTTCTCGCCTGGGCGGTCTTCAAAGATTTAACTTAGAAATTTCGTAGAGCGTTTCTTTTGTATTTTCTCGTGATTTTTGTGTGTATTTTTTTGAATGAGAATGGATGATTTGTGGATGAAAAAGTCGGCCAAACGGGGGTGGCGGGGTATTTATATATTTCTCGGGCCTCAAATGCTCACTGGACACGTTTGATTTCTCGTGATTTATCTCTCGACTGCTGAATTTTGATGCAAGATTCGGATCGGTTTGATGATTTGAAAATTACTTGATGATCAAGCAATGTATTTGAGCGCCTCTTTATGATAGGAAGGTTGCGTATTCTTTTCTAGGTCAAGATATTTTAATTTTGACTCTGACCTTTCTGGAGCTTTGATTTTGCACCACGCGACTTGAGTATCGATTTTGATCCCCAAAACTCAAGTGAGTCTTTACTCTTGATCCAAAAAACTTGTGGAGTTCGATTTTACACCACAAAACCGAGTCCTCTATTTAAATTCCGTGGTTTATAGATTCTTCATTTTGAGCCACTTGGAATTCGGATCGTCTCGTTTAGCCGATTTTTTATCAATAAAATTAGGATTTTCAAGCCCTAATTTTATCCGACATTTGGGCCGAGGGTCAAGCTGAACCCTATATCGAAGTTCGAACTTAGGTTAATTAATGTAGAAACCCCTTTGTTCTTTTACTGATTTATTCCGTGGGCTCGATTTATTTAGAACCCTTTGTTCGTCTCGAGGGTTTCGATTTGAATTTGGTTCAATCGAGAACCCTAATCGGCCACTTGGCTTTCATTTGTGGTTCGATCCTTCAATTAATTTGATTAATTCGTCTTAATCAATTTAATTATTTCTTGATAAATTTTCGATGTCTAGAGATTGCCCCCTCGAACCTAGTACATACTCTAAGTAGGCGTTTCTGTGGCCCACCTAGACAATATTCCTTTTCCAACACGTGTTGGTTCTTCATTGGTCTTTATTTCCAGTACGTGCTGCTCCTTTTAAGGATGGCATCCAGTCTATTGCTTGACTTGTTGGATGAGCAGTTGGATATTGATCTACTCCGATGTGAATTTAAAGACACATCCGGGTCCTCGTTAACATTTTCCTCGACAAGAGGTCCGTGAGTTCAGGATTAACCATATTTCGGACTTATCAGTCAGATTTAAGGCTTCATGTTCTAATGTTGGAAATCAATGTGAGAATTGATTCCTTTTATTATGCCTGCCATGCATAATTTGTATCAATTCATTTACCGGCTCAAGCAAATGAAGCCATTGTAACTTAGCGTTTCACCTTAGTAATTGTATATATTACTAGTGTATGTTCTCATGATAATTTAAGGGTTACGAGCTTATCATAGATCTTTTACTATTAATCGTTATAATAATAGTAATTGGTCAATTTATTATTATTATTATTATTATTATTATACAACTTACTATTATCCGAGCCTGTGGGCGTCATACACATACAATGACATTCGAATATTTCATGAATGAAATTAAACGAGACTTCTATACTGGTAGACGATTCCTCAATATTCATATATTTGTTAAAAATATATATTGATGAATATCGATTGGTTAAACTTGCAAGTTTAATCAATTAAGCAATCGAAATCGATGAATAACCGGGTAAGCTTATTCGGTAGTGATTGCTAGTATTTTAATTGACTTGTTAAGTTAATTAAAATAGAACAACTCACTAGTAACTCATTATTTAAATTAGAAGCTTATAACGGCCCAATTAAGTTAACGAAGTTAAACCGATTTCTTAACGAGTCAGTTTAACGAGTGAATTTGGGACTTGGTATTTAAAGAAAGGGATTAGGTTTTTTATCATAATCATAAAAAACCTTAACCCCTCTCTCTAAGAATAGCCGCCCCTCCCCAAGAATTGGAAGAGTTTTTCTCTTCCAATTTTATTCATCTTCAAACTCTAGCAAGTTCAAGTACTCGGTTCGTTTCTCTTGGTGCAATCTGTGAGGACATAATTTCGTGTCAACAAGTTTCGGAGAGGACTTTCGGGCGGCATTCACGTGTGGGGGTTGCTTGTGTGGTTTTGGGTTCATCTGCCTTCCGTTGCAATATAAGAATTTTGTATTCATATACATGTATTTTTGTGTTTAGATTAATATACATCATTCGAGGGATCCGGATTTATGAATCGGGTGTTTATCACTTAATGAATTCATACTAGATTCTAACAGCCGCCTCGCAGCCTACTCATAAGTTTGATATATTTTATCTAGGCTTGATTGTGTGTTGACATAGTTCTTAGTTAATGGATTATTTCATGATTTGTATATTCAATCATTTAATATATTATGAAAAAAACGACCCATTTTATATGTATATTTACACCGCCGAATCATCATTTCAATGTATTGATTTTGATGATTTGATGTTTATTTTAATTATTTTGGGCGAATTGAAAGGGATTAAAAATTGATTAGTTTGTATTTTTAATTGAGCTGTAATCATTTCGATTTTACAGGTAGGTTAGAAATTTCTGTACCTCGGAATTAAATTCGCTTCATGACCAGGTTCATCCTACATTTTTTCCATAATTTTTCAATTTTTTAAGTAATTCGAAAAATTCATTGAATTTCGATTGTTTCAGGGTTTAATCGAAAAACTAGGTTGCTTTTGATAAAATTCCAATTGAACATGTTCAATAATGATATTATTGATGTTCAAGTCGAATCCCAGAATTTTTTAAATTTTTTAGGGCCTCCAAATTATTTTTACAAAAGTTGCAATTAATCTGAAAAATCGAAAACTGAATGAATTACCAAACAGTCGCTTCAACTCAAGGGCTCAGACAGTATGGCCCGTGTTTATTAGCACGCTCCGCCAATTCGACGGTCACCGCCGTATTTACGCCACTGGCCAGTGGCGCGTGTCGCCCGTGGTGGCTTGAGAGGCCGGGTCGCTTTTGGCCGTTGAAGTTCGTCGTCCATTTTAGAAAACCCTAAATGTATTTTATGTAATTATTTTTGGTTTTAAAATTATTGGTAATTATTAATTTCGATTTTAAATGTTAAATCATAAATTTTGTCATTAAGATGATTGAATATATATCTTGAATGGCATTAAATTTGATTTATATTTCCCTTTCATAATTATTTCATTAATGATACTTTTGCCCTATATATATCAAGTATGGAATAGGAATGGAGTGTAGTAGATATGACCTATGTTTTTTCGGTTTGCGCATCAGATTGTTGTAAAATGACCGAGTCATATTATTTTATTTAATTTTTCTTGTTTCTCCTCCTATGCTCTACTGCCTAAGTCGATTAGTGTATTTGAATTGTAATTCGCGACGGAGTTGTGGAGATTCTATAGTTTAAGACAAGAAATTTCTGCATGGGGCCAAATGTTAGTTTTCAAGTTTTGAAATGCATTAGGCCTAGGGTCATATCATACGCCTCTTGAATGTGTATACATTTGTTTTATTTTTCATGTTGTACATACGCTTGATTATAAAGCAATCGCATGGTAAATAAAAGAAAAGTAATAATAATCTCACATTTAAAATTTAAGCAACGTATCAAGCAATTTTAAAGTCAGGTAATCGGGTTGCATCATCTGCACACTATGGTGAAAGGTGTTACAGCTTTGTAATTTGATATGACAATGGATCATGTTGAAGTGATTCCACTAACGCCATGCTTTCGATGATCACTCCAAGTAATTATTTGGTTTAATTGGTATGCTTAACCGGTTTGTTGGAGATACAAAAGTCGGGTAGTATCTTGAATAGTATGCTAGCGATACAAGAGTTATGTAGTTTTACATAATTGGTTGATAACCTACTATTATACTGGATTCAAAATGTAATGCAGTACGCCGCTTGAATTTATGTATACTAGGCCTCGATACTAATATATTTCTCGTGGAGATTTGAAGTATTAGTATTTTACTACAATTTATTTGCAAGTGTTTGGGCAGATAGTTTAATGATTCTCAAGTCTTTATTTACTTATTCCTTGTAGAATTATAATGGCTACCACTACTACTTCCTAAGAACTCGCTCGCTAAAGACTCGAATTTTGACTGAAGGTCTCGAAACTTGAGAAACTCAATTTCGCCAAGAGAACCTGAATACGTGCCGAAAGAATAAGGTTCCTCCGAAACCTAACGATAGTGCCTCCCATCGAAAAAATGGATCCCACAAAAAGCACAAGTCCGATGTCATGATGTCCAATGTCTCATGCTTACACATGGAACCTACGCTCCAAATTCAATATGAAAAAGGTGGCGCCAGATGACATAAACCGCAACTTGAGGAATTATTCAAAGGAAGCTAGAATGAGATATGACACCGGCCTCAGGCTCGTGACGCGAAGGCGGGAACTTTATGTGCCGTAAGCCCTCATCATTAAAATGACGCTCGTCGACGACTAACGCCGGGCACTAGTGTCTCTCAATAACCGGGTCGCGGATTCATCCTAAAGTCTCTCTTCGCTTGTCATGAACTTCAATATGCACAAGTCTGGAAGTTGTCTCTAAACGAACCGCATAAGATGACTGCTTAACGCCGAGACGAACTGGTAAGACTAAAACTTCTACCTTTTGTTTTGGTGGTCCAAAACAAGAAGAAATTCAAGAAGAAGAAGAAGTTTACCAACAAAGCCAAGGGTTCGAGGAATTCCAAAGTTGTTGGACAGGGGAACACTAGGAAGGATGACAAATGTCATTATTACGGGAACCTAGGTCACTAGAAGCCTAATCTCAAGCAGAAGTTCACAATGGCAGGGAAATAATGGTCTCACAACCACTCAAATTCTCATTGTGTATGTATGTTATCAAGTTTTTACAACTTCTAATTCTATCAGGCGCTAGACACCAAATAGATAGACTTAGTTATAGAAGACTTAAAAGAGGGGAAACGGATCTACACGGGGAACCATGGGCGTCGCGTCTCAAGTAAAGAGGGGATCCATCGCTTAAATTTGCCCACGCCTTGTTTTGAACTTTTCCGTTTACTATGTACCCCGCAATTGCGTGAATATTATTTCAAGTTTCTATTTGAATAATGATGATTTTTCATTTTCAATAGATCCCAATGAATTTGAATATTCTAAGATGGAACCTCGAGCACATAAAAAATCCAAGCATCGCATCTAAAGTATCACCTAATTAGAGATATGTTTAATAGAGGTGATATCAAAGTATGTAAAGTAGTAACAAGCACACTGCCGAATTTCTTTACCAAACCACTAAGTCGCAAAGATGATTTAAGATGCAAATAACATAGGTCTTGACAGACGTCGCAGCCGTGTTAAAGTTGTCAGAGCCAAGATGTATCTATTGTGTTACGTGAACAAATGTTTGAATATTGTTGCTTCTTATGTTCTAATACATTTGTTTACTTCGTTTATATGTTTTAATTTACATA
Organism: Lithospermum erythrorhizon; assembly: GCA_019722365.1. Taxonomy (NCBI): domain Eukaryota; kingdom Viridiplantae; phylum Streptophyta; class Magnoliopsida; order Boraginales; family Boraginaceae; genus Lithospermum; species Lithospermum erythrorhizon. The sequence continues at coordinate 38,161 of JADFUC010001176.1, read as the reverse complement.
TAATATACATGTATTGTAATCCCTCGATGAAAGGCAAAGTTAAATCCTCAGATTAGTCTATGTTTTTCTGCAGAGGCAACAATAATTGTTGATTATACCTTCAAGCCTAGAAACATAGGATAGCCAAGGCCTTGGTCGATGCCGTAGTTAGGCGATAAGCATCATATGACTAACATGGTGTTTTGATTAGCGATCAAGATCACGACAAGTAGCCCTCAGGACTAGATCACCACGGGTCACGGTCCACGATCGGGAGCTGGTATCATAATCATAAAACCTTGACCCCTCTCTCTAAGAATAGCCGCCTCCCCTCCCCAAGAATTGGAAGAGTTTTTCTCTTCCAATTTTATTCATCTTTCAAACTCTAGCAAGTTCAAGTACTTGGTCTGCTTTCCTCTTGGTGCCAGTAATCTAGAGACATCATTTCTGTCAACAAGTTTTCGGGAGAGGACTTCAAGTGGGCATTTACGTGGCTGTTTGTGGTGGTTTTGGGTTCATTCGCTTTTCCGTTGCAATGTAAGAATTTTTGTATTCATACATGTATTTTGTGTTTAGATTAATATACATCATCTGAGGATCCGGATCTATGAATCGTGTTTACTGCGAAATGCATTCATACTAGATTCTATTCATTCCAAGTCATCATCCATGTCATTTAAGCGACTTTCTAAGGACGGTTTAATTTGTTTAGGGATTTGGTGTGACATGATTTGTATGTCACGATCTTTAATTAAGTCTTCGGTCTGAGGATTGACTTAGTGAAGACTTAATTTATGTGGGATTTAATGCCAACCCGCGTTGGGATCCTATTTAATTCTCAATTCGTCAATTAAATTACTTGAGGGTTTTGTGTTAACATGAATTTAGTACATGTTAAAACCCATTAATTCCTAATCCGTGGAAGATTTAGTAGGAATTAATTTATTTGGGATTCGATGTTAACATGAATTTAGTACATGTTAAGATCCCGTTTTAATTCTCGATCCGTAGAGGATTTAATGAGAATTGATTTGGTTGGGATTTGACATTAACATGAATTTATTACATGTTAAGATCCCATTTAATTCTCGATCCATAGAGGATTTGATGAGAATTAATTTTCTAGAGCCTTTTATCAAGCAACACATTACGCCATATGTTAGCCGCTTCTTAGATTTATTATATTGGTATTAATTAATCCTTGCAGATTTAAAGGAATTAATATCTACAATTTTAACATGAATTTGAGTCATGTTAAATATTTAAAATAATTAATCTTAGCCTCACGGGTTTCGTAATTAATCTATTTTAATTTTAGAATTTAATTCTAGCATTAAATCTATTTTTCCATTTTTTTCGGTCGAGCATCGTTTATTTGGTTAACTGATAAATATTTGGGATATATTTTCATGTGAAAATTTTCGGCCATCCCATATATATTTTTTTTGAATTTTTCAACCACTCGTGCGCGATTGTTCGATTTTTCTCTAACGCGAAGCTTTACTTGTCCACTAAGAACCAACCGACGGCCTTTTAGGGCTTCAGGTCGACTAGGCTTTGTTTATTTAAGCATGAGATGAGACATAAAAAAAATCATCATCTTTCTTCCCCCTCTACGCCGCGACTTCCAAGGTAACTTGGGAATTATTTTTATTTTATTTTATTTCGCTCTTCTTTCTTTGCACAACTTGATATACTTTGTTGTTTTTATATGATTACATCACCATATTAACACCTCTTCACGTGTTCTTGCAATATTAAAGCTGAGAATCAAGTATCATAGTCCACAACTTTTTGAAGAATTTTTTGATTTCATCAATAAAGTTAGTAACTTTCTCACACTTTAACTGCTTGCTCGTGTACTTTTTGTTGTGCTTGTGATCACCTATTGCCTCCATGTACTAGTCTTGATGATAAAAATCCATCTTTAATCCCGCTTGAATTCTCGAAAAATATCAAAAATAATTCTTGCGTAAAACCGTATTTTGTCTGCCAAAATCGCATTGCTTAATTGTGAATGCCTATAACTTTCGCATCACTTATCTGTTTTGAGACTTCTTTATATATATGTAAAGCTTGTTATGAGACGGTCATTTTGATAGGTAGAAGCTCTTCCATTTCGTTTTGAAAGTCGAGATATGAGTCCTTGAAGTTTTGACTTTAAGGGTTCTGAGTTCATTAACTCATGAAAGAGATTTGGAGAATTGCTTTCCTAGACGTAACTTCGATTGGGGTGATTCAAATTTTTACGTGCTCGTCTCTCAGTCTAGTTTGTGCTCAGTTTTTTCTGGAATTTTCCTTCGGACCGCTTAAGCCTTCAGCTTTTGCTGACGAGAGACTACATGCCGGGTTTTGCCTGTTGTTTGCTTATCTTGGCTTTCTTTCGATATGGCTTCGTATCACGCCGCTTTCTTGCATTCATGTAGCATAGGGTTGGAACTTGCATATAGTATGGACTTTTAGGAACGTTCCATTCCCCTCTTCCTGCTACTTGCTTGATTTCTTTTCTTGTTTTGTGAGTTGAGCTTCATGACTTAGGATGTTGAGCAAGTTCTCTTATCATTCTTTGTGGATGTGCTCTGCTTGCCTTTGAGTCATAGCTTGTGTAGGTAGGTAGTATGCATATCCCTATACTCCTACTCCATTTGGCTTTGAGTAAACTACGAGTTTTAGTGGTATTGAGTGAATAAGGGAAAGTTCTCTTTGCTTTCTCTTTGAATTACTTGCTTTTGGAATTGTTCTATTTTGGTTTTTAGTCCTTGTCTCAAATTAATTCTTTTTAAGGGACGTTAGCAAGTGAACGTTTCTTACTTGCTTTCCAACCTTCTTCTTGGGTGTTTGTTGACTCTCGCCTTTCTTGATTTGATTTAATAAAGTAATCATGCTGGGGATGGACGCTCGCCTCACTCGTTGCTCTATCAGGATGGGTGCTTCCTTATGGAAGAGGGGATAAGCACCCCATTAGATTGCATAGTCTTTGGGATTTGTGCTTATCTTTCTTTGAAGTGTGGGATGCATCACATTGCACCGCACTTTTATGGTCGATTTATCTTGATTTGCCTATGCGTTATGCCGCTTCTTAGTGCTCATCACCCTTTTGGTTTGTTGTTGCTTGCCAAGGTCTTTGTTTCGTTGGTGTCATGGCTGGGCTCACCCAGCCTTCCTCGATGAGATATCTCTGCGATTGCATGAACGCCTCGGGTAGCTCGCCGCTCGAGTAACAAGACTTTGTAGAATTGGGTGGCGCTAAGCCCGTGGCTAAGATGGGCTACCGCCACCGATCCGCCGGCATCGGGCTCGCTCTTACGGCGCGGCCCTCGAGGATTTCTTTTCATGGTTAGACTTGTCGCTGATTGGTACGAGAGAGCCCAACACCGTAGTCATCTTCATCACCTAGGTGATCTCTACACTATCCTTACTGCATCGACTAATGCATGCGAGGACCAAATGAGGTTGGAATCTTTTAGTCGCGAACTTGTGGGAAACGAGAGTCTGACGCGATCTTATAAGGATACATCCTCTTCTTATGTTTCATTCTGCGTTGCTGCCAGTCGCCGCCACCTTCAAGAATCTATAGTCTATGCTTTGCTATAAGTGCGTCAAGGTCACATGGCTGCTGAGATTCGCCATTTGGAGAAAGCCATTGATCGGGCAGAGCAACTGAGGGATTCTCGTGAAGACGGAGCCTTCCCTTGCTCCCCGCGAGCTGTATTATCCGGAGAGGCTTCTTCCCATTCTGGACTATCACGTACTCTAGCTCTTTTAGGCATTGACTTGTACTTTTATTTGCTTTTATGCTTTTATGAACACATGTATGGATCCCTTTTGAATTCAGATAATGCGTATTCATTTTGCTTCATATTTGTTTTGCCTCATTCTTCACTTGTCTTCATATAGTAGCTCTTGTGAACCAAAGGGAATTTGATAGGGTATGACTGAACTCGGGACTTCCCGAATTGCCTACTTACCTTGAGGGGCATCCCTCATGGATCAAGTCAAACGTAGTTCATTTGGGTGGATAGGTTTACTTTTTATCCGTGAAGGTGTTAGGTTTTTATGCCTACCCACGAGTCAAGCAGCGCTTTATGCTCTCTACCAAAGCGAGCCGTTAGGTGTTTTATGCTCTCACCCAAGGAACCGGCGCTCTATATTTTCAAGGGTAATATCGCTCGTGTAGCGAATTATTTATAGTTCTACCGCTTTCCTTCGCCATTTGTCATCGGGCAGCCCGCCAGATGTAATTTCAGATAATGTATAGACCGTCCCATTTAGGCATCAGCTTGGCATTTTTGTTGCGTGTATGGACCCGCCTTATCACAACGAGCACCATATCACCTGCTTGATATGATCGTATTTTGACCTTCTTGTCGAGGCTTTGCGGATTTTACTGATAAAGATTCCAAATTTCTTTGTCGGGCACGAGCCCTTGTCTGCCTAATGAATCCAATTATGTAGCCTTAGGAGCATATTGTCTTCACGAGCGAGCCCCTTCTTCATACCGCCACTCTAAGTGAGGAGACTGCACTTAAGTGGTAGAACAACCTCGGTCCCATAAACCGTGAGCGCACGGCGCCGCTGTCAGCGGGGTTCTCGAACATAGTTCGCATGCCCAGCGCCCTCCATCTTGGCTACCAACTTTCTGACTTCTTCACCGCATTATTCTATGCGATCGCATTAATGTCTGTTGGCGCTTCCGCGCCCATTGGCTCAAGGGTAGTATATGGTGGAGTGATACTCTTATCTTCAATTTGTCGCATTGTGTCTCAAGTATCATCCTCTTATCTAATGCCTTCCCCATTATCTCAGAATTTATATATTTTGGAACCCCGTGACGATAGATGATATCGATTTGACGGTTCCGGCTAATCTTCTCTTGCTTACCGTCATTATTGGTTTTGCTTCTCGCCCATTCGAGAAATAATCTACGCAAGGTGATATAATGATATCCTTCTTGTACTACGCATAGTCCTACCATATCAAGTCCTATGCATTGAATGGCCACGCCTGGGCCGATGGATAAATCGTACGGTATCGGGTGTTTTATATGCTCGTATGTACTCCAAATGCCTTGACCATCATTGGCCAGTAATATCCCATTCTTTTGACGTGAAAGTGTACTAACCGGACCGCGCGCCCCACATACTCATGCATGTCAAGCACGGCTCGAGCCGCTTAATATTTATAGACATCGTAGTAGCATCTCTTCAAAGGATCTTCTGAACAAAGTACTATGATAATACAAGCAGTCGGTGAGCCTCCTTCTCGATGTCGCTTTTTTATTTTAAGTCATCCGGTAGCCTTCCATGTTGGAAGTAGTCAATGAAAGGTCAGTTTCCAATCGTGAGAGAGCCATCGCATCACGCGCGACTACACTTCTTCTTCGTCTTCTGTTTCGTATTCTTGTGGCTCGAAGAGGGGTGGCACTACCCACTTCTCACATACCGATACTCACTTCCTCGATGTTTTATGTAAGAGGCGACTGGGCAAAAACTAGCCTCGCTTGTTCATCTTTTCTAGAAATACGTGGTATCGAATACTCTATCTACGGATCATCATAGCACCGCTACTGTGATCCGTGGTGGGGACCAATTCTCGTGCTTTCTAACCTCATACTCTCCGCCATTTGATTGATGATCAATCATGAATCTCCGTGATACTTCGAAGCCGGTGTATCTCTAATTCAATAGCTACTTCTAATCCTAGGATGAGTGCTTGATATTCTCGCCACGCTGCTCGAACACCTTAGCTCAGCTGGGCGAGTAAGGCAATATTTGTGAGAATTGAAGACGATTCCCGCCTCGCGCCTTCCCGTGCGCCGCACCATCGAAATACATTTTCCACGGGGTCTTATGTCTATGTTCATAACATCTTCATCAGGGAGGTCATCACATAACTCCCATTCGGCTGGTAAAGCGTCCGCCAAGAACCGCCAAGAGTCCGCCTTTTACGGCCTTCTCTCAGGATACGTAGATGATTTCAAATCGGCCAGAATTTGTGTACCACCTCGCTAATCGATTCCAAAACACGGTTTCGCTTATCACATACTTGATTGGATTTGTCTTGGATATCAAGTGAACTGTGTGCGCTTGGAAGTAATGCTTCAACTTTTAGCAGTGAATATCGTGGCTGTGCATAGTTTCTCGACGTAGTAGATCACTTCATTCGGAGTCATTCGACGGCTGAGGTAATAGAGAGCATTCTCTTTAACTTCTTCATTTTCTTGTGCTAGTAATGCCCCCACGGACTAATCCCGCTACCACGTATTATAAGTGGTTTTCTCTTGTATGGGTCAGCCCAACACCGAGAGGGTTCACCGATACCTGACTTTCTGGAACGCTATAGAACATTCTTCATCCCATTGGAAGGGAATGCCCTTCTTCATTAACTTGCTGAAAGGCTGACACTTTCCTGCCAGATTCGAGATGAAGCGACGCAAGTATGCCAACTTTCCTTGCAAGCTCTTGAGCTCGTGTAGGTTACGTGGTTCCGGTAGAGCTGTGATGGCATCAATCTTCGCCTGCTCGATCTCGATCCCATGTCTCCGAACTACGGCTTCCGTGAATTTTCCTTAAGAACACCGGCGCAATATTTGAGCGGGTTCATCTTTAGCTGATAACGTCTCAGCCGCTCGAAGACCGTTCTCAAATCTTGGGGATGATCCGCCTTGTTGCGTGATTTTACTACCAGATCGTCAACATAGCATTCTACGTTCTTGTGCGTAATATCAAGCCAACACCTGTGATAGCCTTCTCGTACGTAGCCACGATATTCTTTAATCCGGGCGTGGGCATGACTTTGTAACAGTACACCCCTTTTGGAGTCCGAAAGGCTGTGAGCTCTTCATCTTCTGGTGCCATTCTAACTGGGTTGTATCCCCGACGATCCATCCACGAATGCTAGGCCACGCGCCGTGGTAGCGCTTATCATTAACTCGCATAGAAGCTGGGAAGTCATCTTTGGGACATGCATGATTCAAGCCTCTGAAGTCTACGCATACCCTGATCTGCCCATTCTTCTTTCTAACCGGTACTATGTTGGCTAGCCATGTCGGGTACTAAACTTCTCGTATGAAACCAGCTTCGATCAACTTTTTCACCTCTGCTTCTATCGAAGGTACCAACTCTCGGCGAAACCTCCGTTTTGCCTGCTTCACGGGTTTTATACTTTCTTTCATCGCCAAGTTGGTGGATCGGCTATCTTCGAAGTCTACCTCCGGCCTTCTTGTATGTCCAAGCAAAGACGTCTTTGAATTCTTTGAGCAATGCCACATACTCAGCTTCTTCTTCTGGTTTCAGGAGTGCGCTGATGTAAGTTGGTCGTGGTTCATCATCCGTACCGAGGTTGACTTCTTTCAATTCATCCACCGTAATCTTCACGTCCTCTTCTAACCCTGGAGGTGCATCTACGGCATCTTCTGGTAATGACTTCCCCTCTTCTCACCGGCATGCGGGAGGAAAGACGCTCGCTTTAGGCGTGCTGCACTCCTCCACCCACTTCTCGCATAAGCTCCGAGGTTGTTTATCGAGCAAGCACTTTCAGTCCTTGTTCGCTCAGGAGCACAACTTCTATTTTAGTTGATTTCTCCTTATGTAATTGGCACTCTACGTAGGGATTTAGTCACTAGTTTCGCTCCCTTGAGTTCAACCCGCCTCGGCTTATCGATGGCATGTTGATCGCCAGCTAATGTGGATGGTTTCAATGCATCTCCTAACCCCATGGTTGAGTTCTTGATAGACCATCTTTCCTGCTTATAGCTCTTGTGGGCGTCAGTCTGACCCCACGTGCCTCACCATGCCTTCAAAAAGAGGTCAGAAGCTGGCCCATGTTTCCATGCCTTCTGGCTACTTTGGTGCTACGAAACCTTGGGCGGGGACGGTGCCACCTTCTCGGATTGAGTGGAGGGGTATGGTCAGCTTTGTTGAACTAGACTTCTCCGCTTCTTGTAATGTTTTAGATAGTCGCTGAGGCGTAGAAGTCGCCCTGGGGCGCTTCTAACCTTCTTCATGCTGGGATTTGCTCCTCTTCAGAGTATTTGGCACGCAAAGTTGGGGATTCTTCTGATTGCGAATGGATTCTCATCCTCTCGATCGTTTTCTCCAACCCATTCTTTTGCAATACTTCAAGAATCGTGAAGCGTAGGGACAAAGATTACTATCAGATCCAAGGTGTTCCTAGTAGGATATTGTATGTGACCTTTGCATCTATTACTACGTTGGAACCATTACGTGGTTCCAACTCCCCATCACCAAGCCAGACTTACTTTCTCCTGTGGTTCGCCCCGGCTCAAGTTAAAGCCTCTCAATTATACGACTGGCCAGAAGTCTTCCGTTGAGATGCTTCCACAGTCTCAAAGTCCTGAGCGGAAGGATGTTCACAAATGATCCTCCGGCTTCAAAGATTCTACTTATCCGACTTTCGCTTGGCGTAGCCCGTCACATGTAGTAGGTTTATTGGCGAGCATTCATCTTCAAGGCGCCTTCACGGAACGTAACAAGAAAAAGTACGGGAGACTTGCTTAAAGCGGGCAGGCCACCTCGGGCAGCTTCCGCAGTAGCCGAGTCTTTGCTCTACTTCAACACATACATGGCATACTTCGTGGTCCTCATCGCCTGAGAAGTCACCATGCTTCCCCAGATGCCTTGCTCTCCCAAAAACCTTCGTGCACCTTGACCTCGCAATTGAACGATGGCGGTGGTTATGGTCTTCAAGAGACTTTGTCTTCCTCCAAGGTAATTGCCCTCTTTCTTGCAAGACCCATCACCCGCCTTGAATATGAAGCACTTTTCACCCGGATGCCCTAGTATCCCATGACATACTTGCGTGTCAGCTCCGTGCTTTATTCATTTCCCTCGGGTCTCTTCTTGGACTTTGGTAATTCTCGTGAGTTTTTCGTCTCACACCATCAAACACTGCCGTGATGTCAAAGGCCAAGGAAGTGATATTCCTTTCTCCCCGTATTTCTTTGAGAGCGAGGCGCCCGGCCTCCAAAGTCGAGTCCTCCTCAACCTTCTCGTTCCGCGTGAACTTTGTCGTTTTGTAGTCGGTGGCGCTCTTCTTCCTTTCGAAGTTTGGAATTCTCTTGGCCTCTTTAGGATCATACTTGGTCTTCGAAGAAGAGGTCAAGGGGCGGATATACCGTGCCCTTTATTTGCATAATGTTGAGTTCCATATCGCCCTTGTTGCTACTTTCGAATGTTCTGGGAAGTATTCTTGCATGATGCATCGCAAGTCCCAATGCATTCCTTTTGGATGGCAATATGCCGATGGTCGATGACTCTCAGGAGTCTATTTTTCATTTGAGTGTCTGTGTTCCTCCACCGATTGACGGTCTCAGAATCGGCTCTTTCTTTTCTTGGTGGCGCTACCCATCATACTGAACTTAGCGAGATTTGGCCTTACTGATTTAAGCCATGAAGAGTCTCACTTCAAGCTTCACTACAACGGCCTTAGCAGCCTTTTTGTTGTCAGAGTGTTTGATGTAGTATGAAGCGTGGAAGGTTCCAACCTTTTTACGATATCGATCAACTGCATGGTGGCCTTAGTAGCGTGAGCTTCCTGCTCTAGAATCTATATATAAGGACCGAACGCCGCCATTCCTTCCTATATTCGATTTGATGAATCAAACCTCGAAATTTATCAGCGTTTCATCCAAGCTTTTTGAATAATCGTGGGCTACGTGAAGGCTTAATCCTCAATATTTGAAGTCAGTTTCGGTGAACCTTCGCCGATTCTCATTAGATTTCGGTTGGGTCTCAAAGGATTATTGCTGCTTGTGCAATAATCTCAATTTTAGGCGCCTATTATGGCTACCCTGAGGTATTTTCCAAGTTTCCACCACGTGGTGTTTCGCCGGCGGTCTTCAAAGATTTAACTTAGAAATTTCAGACGTTTCTCAGATTTTCAGAGTTTCAGGTGTATTTTTTGAATGAGAATGGATGATTTGTGGAGGAAAAAGTCAGCCAAATGGGGGTATTTATATGTTTCAGCCTCAAATACTTCATTGGTCGGTTTGATTTCGTGGATCACGATCTTGACTGCTGAATTTTGAGGCAAAGATCCGACCATCTGACGATTCCGAAATTACTGATGATCAAGAAATGTATTTGGGCGCCTTTTATGATATAGAAGGTTCCGGATTCTTTCAGGTCAAGGAAATTTTCATTTTGACTCCCCGGACCTTGAGCTTTGATTTGCATCACACTAATTCCTGAGTGCGTCGACATCCCCAAAACTCATGAATCTTGATTTTACACAACAAAGCCAAGTGAGTCTTCATTTTAACTCTGCGGGTTTATAGATTCTTCATTTTGAGCCACACGGCTCGGATCGCCTCTGCTTTGGCCTATTTTTATCAATAAAAATTAGACTTTCGAGCCCTAATTTTATCCGACATTTAGCCATGGGTCAAGCTTTCTCGAGAACCTACTTCGAGTTCGAACTTTCAGGTTAATTAATGTAGAAACCCTTGTTCTTGACTTTGATTATTCCAGGCTTGATTTACTTCGAATCCTTGTTCGTCCGAGGGTTTGATTTGAATTTAGGGTTCAATCGAGAACCCTAATCGGCCACGTAGCTTTCTTTGGTGGTTCGATCTTTCAATTAATTTGATTAATCCGTCTTAATTAATTTAATTATTTCTTGATAAATTTTCGATGTTTACAATGAGGTGAAACCTTTTTATGCACTACTATTTATAAGTTACATACAAAAGAAGTACAGTACACATTTTGCATTGTGGTCAAAAGACATGTTTGAAATCTATTATGTATATGTAGTTAAAAAAAAAAAAAACGCTTCGATACGCCTAACGCCGTAAGCGCTTCTCCCCAAGACTACCATCACCAACATTAGAATTTCGTTCATTTTTTGTGTTAAAATTGACGTCAATCCACTTTTGATTAAGGGTAAAATCGGAATTATATATATATTAAACTTGTGGGTCAATTTTCAAATACAGAAAAGTAATTGGATCAATTTAATATTTGTACAATGTCATTTTTATCCTTCATTAAAACTATAATTGAGGGGGACAATATGATCAATTGCAGTTAGTTGAGTGAGCAATCTAACCTATTATAGTTAGTCTAGGGGGCAATCTGATCGAAGTTATTAATTCAAGGGGCAATATGATCGGTTGCAATAGTCCAGGGGACAACCTGACCTGATAGCAAAGTTAAGAGGGCAAATTGAATAATTCGATAAAGTTCAAGGGCAGGAAGAAATTAAACGTAAATGTTTCAACTAAAGTTCTCAATCACGCTATTGGTGAAAACAGTATTTTAATATGAATACCTTAGTTGCTATCCAATGTTGAAGTAATATTGGTGAATAATATCAAATCACACATTGTTGTATGGTGTGAACTAGATTACAACATAATCAATAGGGAGTAAAAGCAATGTTCTATGAAATTGCTATCATAGTCTTAAAAAAATTCGTGATGCTAATGCAAGCAAGCAACATAATTATTTTTTGATAAATATGACAAGAATTAAATTATCATCATAAAATTACAAATAATCAATGCCGTGGGATACCTGAGCAAAGGAAGAATACAAGAAAGAAAATACAATAAATTAGAGGAATAACAGAAGATAGAAAAGAATAATCATTTCCCAATCCAGGATCAATTGATAGTCAGATAAATCTCTAGTCTATCTTCAATACCTATTTTCACCATATCTTGTGAGTCGCACTTCTACATGTCACGCTATGCAATTTTCCAATTTCTAAAATTACATCTTTTTCTTCATTCAACATGCTACTACATGCATTTCATTTGAATGTGAAAAACACATTTATATATATATGGAGATCTCTCTTATGAACAAATTCAATATTATGCCACCTTCATATCAAATTTAATGGACAGACAATATTTCGACCTTCAATTAACTTCGGATTTTGACTTCCTCGACGTCTTTATTTTGACCCCACCAGCTCTTGGAGAGGATGTCGTCGAAGACTTTTTCTTCTTCCGTCTTAGCTTCTTAGGTTTAGGAGGAGCCTCTGTAGATTGTTGTCCCATGTTATCCGAATCTGTTAAAAAAATCATCTAAATGTGAACTAATATTTAAAGCATGATAAAAACGAAAATTTGGGAAGTGTAGATAGTAGTGTAGTAACGAGCTATATATGACGATAATCAAGTGACTGTAACAACATGTTGTTTGAATACAATATGTTTTCTTAGAATGATGTGAAATTAAACGAGTTGAATCAATATGTTAGAGAGCTAAAAAGTGATATTCACCTCTTTCACGTCTAATTAAAAGTTTTTCTAAGTAAATCATGAAACATGGTTAAAAAGTAAGAAGAGTTTAATTTTCCATGGCTTCATTAACTAAAATCAAATTAAAAATGAAATATCAAATGGACGAACACAAATATCCTCGATTCACATTCATCCACTTCAAACAAACAAACAAACAATAATAGTAAATACATACATATAGATTTAAATATGAAGTGGAAGAATGCTTCACTACACATCAAACCTTGAGAGGTCCATGGTGAAAGAGTAGAATCAGCGGCACCAATTGAAGATGATTGAAATCAGGTCCTCGCATCGAATTTTGTTCATCTATGCAACAAATAATATGAAACAACAAACAAGTCAGTTTTTTTTTAGGATAATGTTTGACCCGCGCGGGCTTTAGAGTAATTACATAGGTTTATTGCACATGACACCACTTTAAAAGGGGTTTTACTTTTTAGAAAGAAAAAAAAAATTTAAAAAGTTATTGTTTTACTTCAAAGAATGTCAGAAGAATTTGCTTGATGATTTTGCTTCAAAGAATGTTAGGAGAAAATTAAATACGAAGAGTTGATTGATGATTTTGTTTCAAAGAATGCCAATTTTCAAATGAATTGTTTTACTTTCGCTAATAAAACTTTTGAATGAATAGTCTATATAATCGATTTTTATATTTTATATGGCCATTTTATTTTTTATTATTATTAAAAGGATCTCTATTTGAAGATACAGTGACCCTATTATTTCAGGACACCTGGCCAAGGCTTTTGACCACAAGTTACATATCATACACACTCATAGAATTAATGTCTCTAAATCTATGTCCAGTCAACTCATCATATAAATTGAAAATATCACTCAATATAAAGTTCTCATTATTAACCATATAAACTTTAGGAAAAATTGGAGCTGTTCGATCTCTTACATACCCAACTAGGGGAACTACCAGAGGAAACTGTCAAAGCAATATGTGACACATGCTTTACATCTGTCGGACAACCAATTTGCATCTCTTTCCTCCTTCACAACTGCAAGAGATAATATAATCATACAAATTGTTTTTTAAAGGAAGGTGACGAATAAAAATGAATTCCTAGAAGTACCAATTATATATGTTATTAAGTCTAAAGCGTAACAATAATTCTTAAGTCTTTTGGTTACCTTTTTGAGTTTGTAATCATAATGCATTTTGTTGCCTTCATTTCATGTACAAATTAAAAGTAACCCGATAGATAAATATATATTATGAATTACAAATTAATACAATAACCAAGAAGATGATGAGCTGGAAGAACCGTTAAGGAATTTTAAGATTAACATAATTAGTCCGGAGAGAATTCATGCCCGGCGGGTTAAGTAAACTTTTACCAACAATGAAGTTATATAAATAAATAAAAATTTCAATAATGATGATGATAATAATTACCAAATATATTAGTAATGTACTTATTGAACCCCTTAGAGATCCCCTTCATCTTTGTTTCAATGAAAGAAACACTACAAGTCGAATTTGGCTCCCCTCTTCTACAATTTATGAAAAATAAGATTGGGAATAACCAAATCGATGCGAAGAATTGGTTCCTTCTCCTGTTAAAAAGAGCCAAATAAAGAAGAAGAAGAAAATCATTAGGTATTGATATATGCATTTCAAGAATAATTTTAATTTCTATCTATTGTTTCCCATGACAATAACAAAGCGAAAATATTATATATCTTAAGCTTCTGATTCATTGTCTTAGATTTTAAACGATATAACCAAAAATGAAAAAAATAATTAAGAATCCATCATCACCTTGATAACAGCACACCTACACGATCCAAGGAAAAAGAAAAGCTATAGGAGAAGCAACTCCTCCACTTCTTGGTGCTTGGGCCAATAATTCCATCTACTTGAGGGAATCTTGATATATGGCATGACGAAATGAGCATGCATATATACAAAACAATAAACCAATTAATTGAGGGAGGAGGAGCTACCTTAGCTTATTATTTCTATCTTAAATCATTGGTGTATCAAAAACATCAAACTTTGGGATTCCATTTATTATTTTTATGATGACAAATGATTTGGTATAAGATGTTTTTGTCTAATGTAATGAAGGTTTCTCGAAGGAGGGTCAACAACAATGAGAAGAAAAGATGATATTGAAATAAAAGAGGTAGGACGAGAAAAAGAAGAAATTAACAACCCATGAAAACCTCCCAAAAAAGAGGAGGGATTATTTTGAAGAGATTTTAGAAAGAGAAAATATTTAAAACCTTAAAATATGACAATCAGTTGGTTTTTTGCAAAATTTTCTAATTGCGTTTGTTTTCTCAATCCATTTAATAGATAAATTATATATATGAATTTTGCTATACATGGCAAGCAATGATAAATTTATAACTAACGAGAATATATTGAAAGTGAATTTAAAGGATATAAATTATATATATGGGAATTTTTTAATGTGGACTCCAATAAAATTTTAACACGTTTAAATAAAAGAAAATTATTTCAAATCACAAAGAGGATTTGCTACCCATTTTATGCCTTTTTGGTATCACCACTTTTGATAGAATGCGTCATGCATGAAAATTACATTAGAACCAATCATGACTTCCTCAATACATGTATAATTTTACATAGCAAACAAGTACTAAAGACTAAAGAGGTATGGAAGTAGATATCTTTTCCGTCAAAAATAGTTATGTCAAGGATACCTAATTCAGTGGACCTAATGCATATTATTTTCAATTACAATAATTATATGTTTACTACTCTACCCTTTCTGGTTTAGAGGTAGAACAATGAGCAAGAACATCGTATTAGAGTACAAGATTCGTTTTATAGCATCATTCATTCATTACAATATTTCAGTTACTCCTATGTTATTACAATTCCATTTCACATATAGTCTGGTGTTGTCTGATGATGATATTTACAAGGGCACAAAATAACCACAAAAGAATATTCCCTAGCTATACTTATTTCAACAAATCTTATCTTATCTTACTACTTAGTGTGAGTTGTGTTTCTTCCTTTTACATCATTAATTACTAATTATATTTTATGTATAAAAATGGCACTAATAATAAAATTAATATATATTATGAAAATATATTAATTTCTCTCTAAAAATAAAAGAAAATATGCTACCTCATAACACATCCTAATCTCTAAAATATATAAAATATAATATAATTATATACTAATAGCATACGAGAGTCTAATGTCTGCTTTCAATAGACAACTTCAAATAACACAATAGTATTATAAAAACTTTAGTCAAGACTGAACATAAATAAACAATTGTTTTAGCTTCGACAAATCTCTACATATTAATTATCATAATATCATTATCAGTTTGTTTTAAATAAGTCTATTAATCTACTCATACTATATTTTTATATGATAATTATTCACTGTAACGAAACATAATTTTTTCAATCCAACAAATTACTATTAAAGAATATATATCTAAATTATTATGTGATTTTATATTATATTTAACTATATAACTAACAATTGAAATTAAAAGTGTCAATATGCATATCTAATACCCTCTATCCCCAATAGATCACATCGCTTTTTAAAATTTTGATTTCTTTGAGTTTATAGATTTAAATATTTAAATTCAAAATATTTTATTTTTTGGTTGTGATGGACATTTTGGTTTAAATGACAATAATAATATTTTAATGTACTTTAATATGTATTATTAAATTTTATTCAAATCAAAATTACATTTTTATGATCAGGTGGGGGTAAAATTAATCAAAGTATTTACAACCATTTAAGATTGATGAAAAGATTTGATAATCAACTACGACAATCCGCTCTTATCGAAGTTATCGCATCGCATCATCACCCGGTATTCTTCATAATCAACTAATCGTCGCCTGTGCATTTCATAACGCTGACGGCTAAGAGACGCTACAAGAGCGATTGAATTTGTTTCTCAAAATCTTATATCTTCTAACTCATTGTCCGATAGCGATATTTCATTTATATACAATTGTCTTTGCTATTAATTTATTTCTTTTTCTAATTCTTTAAAGAATCCACCCACCTCCTCACCAATCTTTTCGTGACTAAGGAAATCTCAAATTTAAACGTTGACGCTGAATCGCACCTCCGGTGAAACCACATAACCGTGAAAAGTAGCAATATCGGCAATTAATTTTATATATACATACGGGCTTCATTCGCCGCTTTAACTACGCATTTACGGCTCATAACCGCATTCAGCAGATTTCTTTCATTTTTTGTTGAAATATGAGATATTAGATCTCATAAATATGTATGTCAATAATTTAATTGTACAATGTATTTATTTATATTTACTTATATTCAAATAATATAAGTTTAGATATATGTTTGATCGTTCTCACACCGATATATTGGGGATTAACTCGCATCGACATTGTGAGTCACATTGCCATCAGGTTAGACATGTTCGTTAACATAAATTAATATATTACTCTTGTCAATCGAAATTTAAGAGTGTCACACACGACAACATGATCAAACTATAATATGATTATAACTTCCCGGGTTTAAAGTGAAATATGAAGGAATCCTTCGGGAGGAAAACTTAGTCCCTGGATGTGGACAATGTCGACTACCATAGAAGAGTAAGCTTTCTAATTTTTGTAGAATCATTATTTGAATATTCTACTTGCATTTTCATGTGCCTTTATTTTGCAGATAAAGGTTTAAAATTCTGTAACCTTCCCAGCCCTAGTCGACTAAAACACATAGAAATTAAGTTTTGAAAGAAGTTTTCATGAACTCTCCATAAAAAGCCTAAAAATGTGACATTTCACTATAAATGTTTTCACTTTTCTGGTAAGAAATAAATTTACTTATTTATTCCATGTTTTGAAAAACATGAAAAGAAAACCCTCCTTCCTGACTCCTGGTTCTAATTTATACTGGGTGGAAATAAAACCCCATCTTTTTCTTCCTCCTATTTTTCATTCATTGTTCTAATTTTAATTATTTAAGAAAACCGACTCGAAGGCTGATCAATCGTCATGGATTTATTCTTTTAGTAAAACTTTATCATTTTTGGTTGTTTTGAGCCTTCCTTATCATATTCCGCTACAACTTCAAACAGAAGCATTATTACCTAAATCTCTAATTAATTATTGTTTTCTTTTATAATCTCTAGAGGTCCCCGGGTAATCGGTTAGATAACTGGTTTTAATCCATAAAATCCAACATCTTCCACATGTAACCACAAGCGCATCGAGGATTCAAACGCTGGTATTCATTTCCATAATCCAAAAATTAAAAAATTGATATAAGAAAATAAGATTAAACGATTTTTTAAAATTTACGGATATTAAATAAATGAAAAGTAACGACCATTGAAACTACAACTTTATTATCATTAATAATTTTACTCTTTATTTATTCATCAATGATATATTTCACCCAATTAATAATAAACTTAATATAAACCACCTAAAATTCAAATTGAACCAACTAAGATAATTGAAATCAAAATTGTAATCAAATTGACATAATAAACCAACTAGAAAGAATCGACAAACCAAAATTAAAAATCTAAGTGAATTATCCAATTAACCGGTGACTAACAACAAAACTGAAATTGAAACATTATAAGTGTTTAACCAAACTTTAATCATAATTTAATTATTATTTGTACATGTTATCATGGTTCAAAGTTTCGTTTTCGCATATAGTTTCGGAATGATAAAATAAAGTTAAATATTTCAAAATATTATAAAAACATTGGGAAACGACAAAGAAATATTAGAAACTCAATATAAGTTATACTTACTTTACTATTTAAATTATAAGTCACTTATGTTTTTTTTGTTTTTAAGATATCGACACGCGACAATTTTAACCTTCAGTTAATATTAATTAATGATCCAAATGTTCTTATTTTATTTTTATAATTTACTATTCATTAATCTTTTATTTCATGGTTAAACATAATCTCTCAAAACTAGAAGCTTTATTATGTACTATTTTATGTGAAATATTTATTTCAATTATGATATATTGAAAAATACGGATGAAAATGTTAATTTATAATTACGATAAAATGAAAGCTATTTAAATAATTTATAATTTGAATAAATACTATAAAATAAAATTGATTAACCGATTAAAAGATATTTGTAAAGATATACGTCAAATATAAATGTTCAATCTATTAACTAAATTAAAATAAGAACATATGGGTATATCGGAATAAATATTACATAATTCTAAAATATTTTTAAATAAATTTTACCGACAAATTATAATTTTAAATAAAATATCTCCTAATTAGTATGATTTTGAAAAGATTTAAAGTTAAATCTAATGACAATTGTAATTATCTACACGTTGTGTAATTTTACGAAATATATATAAGGACTGTTAAATCTAAATTGACAATCAGAATTATCTTACACGTCAATTTTTTATGTAGTCATATATAAGAGACTTCTATATAAGAAGATATATATTCTCAAACAATGAATTATAGTTATTTTCAGAATAAAACTTCAAAATTACATTAATGTTTAAGCCAATAAATTCAAAATAGAAACTTTTGAATCTTTCTGAGAAAGTGTTTAGAATTTTAATCATGCATGTTGTTTTTTTCACTTTTGATTGAATAGGGAGTTGCACGGATCATGAGAAAAATCGTCTAAATGCTGAACTACTATAAGACAACCACATCTGTCGAGGAATTAAACTCAACTTTTTCAATTTATCGACGCTTTCTATAAGACAAAATATATTAGTTAAATCAACATTATTACTCTCTCCAATCCATTTTAATTTATTTTATTACATCGGCGTGAAATTCGATCTTCACTACTCAGAACGTAATTCGCCTGCGCGGCCCCGATATTGTAATCGGCCATCAACCTCGACAATCGCAGTCACCAACGACGGATAACAAAAACAACGACTCATTTAACGTTATAATAAAATAATACAACTCATCCATCTGCGAATCCAACCAACACTACAACAACTCAGTAATAATTTAAATACAAGATCAAACAACCTGCTTACAACTCAAGACAACAATAATTATTACGCATAACAAAAAACTCCAAAGAATATAAAGACGACCGCTGGCGCTTCTGCCCACCATCGCCACCTCCGCGCGTGACGCAGCCTACTCGCTAACGATTCTCGGCCATCCCACAACAACAAAACGCCTCCCATGTGAATAAAAATGTGAAGTCGAATAATACAAATATCACGTGTTTAACCCACCTTATCATACAAACAAGGATAATTCGCACTTACCTATTTAACCACTATCCACCTCAAGAGTTATATTTTATATGCTACCCACCACATTATAAATCTTTCCTTAATGGTTTTCCAACTAACACCGATAAACTCACACCACGTCAACAACTTACTCACAGTACACCTTAATCACAAGAGATATCTTTCTATTTGTTATCTCTCCTAAGTATAGCTAATTTCCGATATAATATCCAACTCAAACATACAACAACTCAAACATATATCTCAACATCTCATAATACAGCATACACAACCCAACCACTTATCATTAGTTCACCTTAGCTAATTCTCAATTATACTATACACCTATGACATTTCCAAACGTTTCATAAGACCTCCAACTCTTTCTTTCATTTCCTTAATATAACAGAGCAATGTATGTCTTAACTCAAGATAACCTAAGTACAAAATCATCTCCCCAAATTCTTCATTTAGCATACGAACTTTTTTACCAACGGTACCAACGCCGTGGGTTGGGATCACAACTTATATACTAAATACATTTGAACTAATTTTTCACCATATATAAAATATCATCAACATCATCAAGTAGATTGTGATGAACTTCGATTTATAATTTTTTGTACCTAAAGGTTTTCATTCAAAAGGTATCTCCTCCATTAACCAACTCTATATATATACAACATATCTCCAAAAAGACAAGAATGCAAAGTGCTACAACCGGTAGTAAATACCATATCCCGAATACAAAATAATTGCCGACAAAGTTAAAGTCCTAAATTGAAATACAAATAATCAAGATAATCGCTGACAAGACAACAAACCTGCATCTGAATACATCAGTCAAATATGAATAAATATGCATATACCCAAAACTACCTAATAAGGCCATATCATGTCAAGACATAATGTTTCCACAAGTGCACACAATCACCCAAAATAAAATCACAGTAGACCAACAACGCACTATAACTCTAGTCATCAAACCATCTATCTTTCATATCCCCACAACTATACCAACCTCTAACGTCAATCCGCTTCCACCAAGTGAATTCAATCGATAATCACACCGCACCGATACCGAAGTATAAGGCCAAACTGCACTTATACTGGAGTATAAGTTAAACCGCACTTATACACTAAATAAGCCAATCAGACCTATACACTAAGTATAAGGCCAACCACATTTATACACCAAGATAAAGCCAACCGCACTTATACACACTAAAAGATAAGCAATAATAAGATCACATATCCTTTCGCAAGCGAAGTTTTATAATCACCTAACCCTAATCATCTCAACTATAAGGGCCACATCCTAATACTCAAGCCACCTCAAAGCCACGATAACTCCAACCAACACCTCTCTCAATAACCAACTACTCTACTCCCAAACAACACCATGTCAAGCACATCTAAAAAACATCTCACAATCATAAATCAATCACAACCGACAAGGCCACGTAGAATACAACAACAATGACAAGTGCCACAGAATACAACAAAGGCCGACAAGTGCCACAGACCGAAATTTATTACTGCACTAAAAGCATCATGTTTGGGAGTTCGCTTATCAAGCACTCAAGCAAATCTTCAACTACGGTAATACACCGCATAATCATATCATGGCTCACAAACGAATCACACATAATCAGACAACCATTACATGTATGCTCATTCTCATATAATCATACCATGCGATACATGTAAGGCCCATTCTCACATAATCATACCACAATGACACGTTTCCACAATTTAAAGTAAGTACGCACATAACACCATGGTGATAAGCATCACCTCGTTAGCACAAGAACGCCCCGCCTAAACGATCCAAGGAATGCCTGCCTAATCAAAAGACCAAAATATAATTACTACTCACAACAATTTAAACCTTATCTTAATTCACCTTGACTTTTTCAATCCATTTTAAGCAATTAACTACTTAAGTATATTGTTACTTATGTTTCAAAGACTATTAAAATGACGAATTTCAACTATCCTGACTAAATCCCATAATCGGTCAACACCTTAACCAAAATACTAACATTTTCAACCAATTTCAATCAACCCAATATATCAACTTTTCCAACTAATCAAACCCATTTCTAACAACCTCAATCCTAAAGCCCTGCTTTTAATATTCTAAAATTTTACGCAAAACTTAATTTCTTAAATTATATTCAACAACTTATAAATCATAATTTCCACCTCAAAACAATCACAATAAAGTGTCTAATAACATATTTATACCTCAACAACGTTTTAGAAAAGTCAACCCAAGTCAACTCGTAAATCAACTCAACTATACCAATACCTTTCTACCCCAAAATCGATTATTATCAACTCCTATATTATAATCTAAGCCTGTGTAATACCTTATTCACTATTATCGCGATAAAAATCTCTAAGCTAACCTAAATTTAAAAAGCTCAATCTGTCTTAAACGCCAAATCTACATCAAACACGACTTCAACTCAAGAATAACTAATT
Source organism: Lithospermum erythrorhizon (assembly GCA_019722365.1). Classification (NCBI taxonomy): domain Eukaryota; kingdom Viridiplantae; phylum Streptophyta; class Magnoliopsida; order Boraginales; family Boraginaceae; genus Lithospermum; species Lithospermum erythrorhizon. Next base: position 16,199 of record JADFUC010001176.1, on the reverse strand, counting down.
TAACCCAAGAATCAATTGGAGCAATAAAATTTGAAATACAAAGTCAACGAAAAAGTCAACCTATCTCACAAAATACTCAACAAGATCGGACCTTTTTATCTTGAAACGACGAGACGATGCAGGGAAGCTCTCCAAAAATTGAAGTCCAAAGCTCGGTATTTGGAGGAGAAAATCAAGCATTTAATCAAAATTTGAGAGTAAAAATCTCTAAGAAGGCCAATGGGAAGTGTGGAAATGGGCTTGCTTTTCAGGGTTTTGGGTCTTATTTCGATGATTATAGCTGGTCAGCTCCAATAGTCCAACCGGTGAAAACCCGTATATTTTAATTCTCGACGATACTCTCGCTTTAACTTATCTCACAACCAACTTCCAAACATGAATATTTCGACACTCAAATTATATTACCACCAAATAATATCATTTCCATTCAATTCACAACTTTTAAAAATTCTAAATACGAAAATGTACTTCCAACCGATCGACTATATATTGTCAACTATTCAACTTCGAAATTTTTATTTCTCTAAATACTCCACCGAGCAACTAAGATATTATTACAATAAGTATTAATACTTTAACGGTCATTATTATATACTCTTTACTATTATATTTAAAAAAAAATTAAAAATTAATATTTCAAAGATTTTAAAAGCATTTAATCCAATTATATAAATTTTTAATTTTTCTAATAAGTGAATTACTAATAATTGACGGTGAAAGTTCAATTGCATAAAAGTTTCACCAGTGATCATGGAGTATGTTTTTTTCTATGTATATTCACTATTGAATTTACTAACTTATCTCCCCGATTATTAGTCACATGATTAACACGCGGCGCCAAAGCATGGACTTAACGGAAAAACTAACGTCAGATCCACTTTGCCGCCAATTTGAAGTCGCGACGGAAAATATTTTAAAGTCAGCGAATGGAACGAAACCCGGTGAAAATTCGCGACGGGTTACAACCTTAAAATTTCATTAGACTATATCATTAATATATTATGTTTATGTCAAAGCCAAGAACACTAAAAGGAACACTACAGTATTTGGTCTTCGATTGAAGAATTGCTCTGAAGACAAGTTATGTTATGTCCTAATTTAATCTGTTAATTTTGTGGTCTTCGTTTTCATTATTGGCACTTTCGATGTAAAACTAATCGTCAATGTTCTGCTTGCTGCTATGAAATAATTATTTTCATCCCCTTTTTCCTTTATTCCTCTTCTCCTTCTTCCTCCTTCCTAACCTCCATTTCCCTTCTCTGTTCGCTAATCGACACGTATATTAGTCATCATGTTCATGATTCTTCACATATTAGTCATTATATTTCTTAGCTCATCAGGTTCTATGATTATTTCAACTATCAACCGTGGACAACATTACCATTTAACCAAATTGTAGGTGTTTACGGATCGGTTCGGTTTAATTTTGAGCCAAAATTAAAACCGTACCAGCAATTGTTTGACTTGACTAAAGTATTGGACATTCTGATAAAAATGATAGAAGTCAATCATCCCTCTAGATCATTACCAATAGTCACAGCTAATAAAAATGATAGAAGTCAATCAAAATGTTGAGACTTAAGCATTAATTTAATTCATATCATCTACATATGTATTTGGGGTTTGATTGGATTTGATTTTTAATCCGAAACTGGTCCAGTCCGTCAAGAAGTGCTCATGAACCACCAAAATTTTTGTAAAAATATATTTTTTTTTAGAAAATATAAAAACTAAAAAGAATTAAAATCCTATTTTAAACCAAACTCAAAGTGCAACCGCTAAATCCTTTGTCTCTCCTCTCAGAAAACACACCCAAACCTCCTCCACTTCCCCTCTTCGTATTTCACTTTCTGCCCCTCGACTAAACCGACCACCATCACTGGCACATAAATTGACTCTCCTCCCTTTTCAACCTTCGTAAAATGCTTGCCGTAACTACTAACTAGTAACTAATTATAAATTATAATTTCAATTATAAATGATAATTGTAATTAATTTATAAATGATAATTGTAATTATTTTACAAATTATAATTGTTTTATTTTACAAATTATAATTGTAGTTAATTTTACAAATCGCAATTATACCATTTTACAATTACAATTAATTTACAAATTATAATTACTCCTCCAATTCAAAATAACGTTATTTGTTAAGCAATCAAGCGCAATCAATTGCCAATTATATGTAGGATGTCCAGACGACGCCGCTTCAAAGTTAACCTAAAGGCACGAGATCTTTGTAAACAACCTGCGGGCTACCGGAAAGTATAATGATTTATGAGTCGTTTTCAAGTTTGTGAAATTTGCTTTGATATCGCTCTCAGAAGAATCGCGAATGTTGCCGAATGAAGTCTTTTCTCACATGAAGATGTGAAATGAATTTGGCGAACAAGCATTGCTGACCAAATCTACAACGATCGCTCAGAATTCATGAAAAAGATTTATTTTAGTATCGACCTCGTGAAGCTTGAGCAATATCAAAAAATGAGCACTAAAACATTTAAATGTAAACTTATCGGAGCATTTTGTTATTAATTATTGAGAAGTCTTTTGAATTGTTAGAAAAAGCTTATATATATATTTCGAACCACCACAACAAAGTCAGACCAAGCATTGGTCCGTCCAATGGCTTTTTTCTGGATATAAAACCTAATCGACCTGACTGGTTTTTAAATGAAATACTGACCGATCCAATTTTTGGCTCAAGAAATGGATAAAATCCAGTCCGTCCGGTATTTATACATATTTTAAAAAATTAGATAATATACTAAATTAGTCTTAACTAAACTAGACCTAACTATTACTCTTCACTTCTTCAAATTTCTTATCCCCCCATTATCGTGTTTTAATTCTTCAAAGCCTATGCCTCATTCCTCCCCCCTCCCTCTCTCCCTCGATTCCCTCTTCAATTCCTCCCTTCGTGTCAGTATATTACTATATTTCATATTTTTATTTCAAATTTAATTAACAAAGCTTATAGTATTTCATTAAGTTTAAATTATCATATTCATATTTCATAGTAAAATATCAGGCTGAAATGTAATATTTTTAATAGACTTTCTCCACAAAAGATATGTCAGGCTCCATTTTCCATTTCATCATTTTTAAAATATTAGAATTTATTTTATATAATGTAAATTGAACAATAAAAGGATAAAATCGCCTAATAAAGAAGGGGCCCAAACCCGTCCGTAACCGGAAAAATCTGCCCGAGCCTAAGCCGATTAACCGGACCTAAGTACATCTTCCCCAAAAAGCCGAAAACTGCTCATACGTTACCGAAAACCATAAAACCCCATCCGGCTCCACCTCTTAATATTGGGTGAGTCTAGGGCAATTTCTAAAGAAACGTAAGAGAATATAAAAGATAGATTCAAGGCCATTACTTTTGAAGATGGGTCTAATTTTAACGACTCTCTAATCTATAATAAACAATCAGTATACTATTTTCTAACTTATTTATACCAACTTATGAATAGCTAAGATGTCCAATACTTTTCAAACTGAAAACGATATCAGACAGTCGATCGTCACAATTCAGACTGGGCAACAAGGCATCAATTGTCAAGCCACGAGTGACAACATTTGAAAGCTTTTATTTTCCATAAACTGATTCAAAATACGGTCCTGTGTAGAAACCAAGTAAACTATCGCCTCTACCTAAACGGACCGAAAATATGGTTCGGGCTAAAAATGAAAATACGCGCCCGGGTCAAACGGGGTAAAATATGGTCGCTGGTCGACCGGGCCGAAAATATGATTCCGGAAGGAAACAGGTCGAAAACGTCATCAAACCATCTCTTACCTTGGTATTCCCCAACAAAAATAGCTAAACTAACACTAAATAAATCAAACCTCAAATCAACAATAGCTTTTTTAATTGCAAATATATTTTAACAACAATATTCAAGCTGCTGATTGAACAAACAAATTATTCTTTTTGGTACAGTTGGTTTTCTAAAAAAATTGGATTGATTGATACTTTCCTCAAAAGTTACTCCTCGATTGTCCACACAGATATTGGACATAAAACAAAAAATCCCAAACAAATACTCCGTAACAGATCTACCAACCAATTCAAATGGGCTTTTCGGGCTTCACAAATACACTTTGTTATATACTTATTAAATTGGATTCAACAAAAACCAAAAAACCCCAAAAATTATTGTTAGGCTTCATCCGACGAATTCAATTCCATTCTCACCACGACTCCAAAGATTGTTAGTTTTTCGAAGCTTTTCAAGGTCTGGCTGACTATCGCCGATCAAGTGCATTTATGCCGCACAAAGCGAAAAGTTGGCTAACCTGCTTATTATTTGAGAAACGTAACACATTGTATAACAGAGCTGAACATTGAATATTAATTAACTCATCCGTAACAAACACAAATAATGTAAATGAACGCTCTTCTCTAAGTTTTCTTCACAATCATTTACATATGAATTCCAAATTGATCTTCTTAAATTTAATTTCTCTCTTTAAATCCTTAATCTCTTCAATATCAAATTAACACGGTATCGAAATGGAAAATCACGGGTGCACTGTAGAAAATATGTTTAAGATCGAGTCCACTACTTCTTTGGTCAAAATTATGATCATAATCATGGTCAAAATCTGGTCAACGCGGGTCAAAATCGAGTCAATGTCAATCAAATGACACGAACTCCGATCCTTCAATCTTCACTATTCGATCATCCAAACTACTTTATCCACGAGATTGTCAATCCCAACAACTATCACCATTGAGTGAGATGTGTTGAAATATCGCTTATGGCTAAGCACAAATTGGGTTTTGTAACCTTAACGTTCGTCCTCCGAGTACGAACAAAACAGCAGCCGGGGATCAAGCCAGAATGGTACGTATGGTACGGTTGTCAGACTCGTCAAAGAGACATAGCCGAGAAAGTGTGATTTATCAGAAAGACCGCATTGCTGCTGTGAGTCGCTTGCATACGTTACGCACAAAAAATCAAAGTAACATATCAAATTCGTAGGAAATTGTTGCATTCACAAGGAAATCATACAATATCGGGTACTTTACTAATTGAGGAGATCAAGGGACGATTAACATGGTTGATATGAGGAGACATTTTCAAAGGAGTCACAGTAAATTGCTTCGTAATCAACAAACTATAATTTTGGCTGGGTTAAACGAACTACATTCACAATTCGAGGAAACGTGTCGACGACGGCTCCATTTCTTCGCTGACGACGCTGCTTTCATATATCGGTCAGCAGTGAAGAAAAGTAAAGAGAAATCGCAGAACTGCTCCGCTTCTATGGTTGATTCTTCGGCATATGCTAACAAACCCGGTTACTGGACGGTGTCGCAGGTGTTTTTCCAGTACGTGGTTAGATTGAAGGCGGTCATCCCGCAGTGCAGTAGAAGCGAATGTTTTACCGCGATCATTGTAAAATGGTCAAGTATAGTATTCAAAAGTGTTATAAGTTGAATGGATATCCAAATGCCTCGTCGCCAGAAAGGAAGACACGTTGGTAACAAGAGTCTAATCGATGAGCAATTTAACAACTTCAGGTATCGTCAATAAAGACTTCTATCTCTCAAGCGATGTAGTAGTTCCAAAGGCTACACAAGGTGTAACTCTTGTTGTTTCAATGCTAATGTTGTAATCAATCCTGACTCTGACATAGCCTATGCATCTGCCATCTCCTTCTCATTTTATCCCTTTATTCAAAACCCCTATAGTAAACTCTTTTCCTTCCTGTGGGCTATGCATTACTTATCTCCTTAATAGTCATGTATTTTATATTTCTTTAATTATTCCTAGTATTTTGCGATGAATTGTCCTCTTCATGGTTCCTCATGAAGTTCCATTATTTTCTTTTATCTAAAGTTAAATGACTTTTGAATTTACAATCTTTCTTTTACAATTCCTTCAAGAACCTTTAGTGTTCGTAACAAAGATTAATGGTTTATCACGTAGCCTTCCATAGTCAATCTCGCCGATACTTTTGTTGTCAATCTCATTTCCAATGCCGCTGATTCTATGTACTATAGCAATAAATAATTTCATGTAACTAGTATCGATGCTTCATATTCCCAAGCAAATAAAAGTCATTCTCCGCTTCTTATCTCAAAAGTCATTCCTGTTATGGCATTTAGACCGGGCATTATCCCTGTGATCAACGCATCACATTCCTATTTCTTCCTCCTCATATTTCTAAGCATTTGAATGTTATCTCCGCCAAGCATGTCATAAGGCTAAACAATGTGAGAATATTTCATTCCCCATTTCTACTACAACTGTTTTACCATTTGCGAATGGCCAGACAGATACTTGGGGTCCTTACAAAGAGAACACCTATGATGGTTTTCAATATTTTCTCACAATTATGGATGATTTTACATGCATCACTTGGACTCATCTGCTAGTTATGAAAAGTAATGCTCATTTATTTCGGCAACACTTTGTTCAATATGTACACCTCACTTTCAAGCTTCTCAGGTTAAAATTTGTCAGACGTATAACGCTTGGAGTTCCTGGGCAAGGACGCAAAAGATTTACACATCACAGACATACAACATCAAACTACGCGTTATATACCTCAAAGAAATCGAGTTGTCAAAGGAAACACAAACATATATTAGAGACGCACGATCTCTCTTTTCAATCTAATCTTCCTATTTCCTTTGGGAGATCAGATTCTTGGCGCCCACATACCTTATTAACGTATTCCCTACCTTCTTTCAATCACAAAATTTTTCAAATGTCGCTCATCAGTACCACAAAGATGAAGCACCTTAGATCCTTTGGATGTTTATGTTACGCGAAGACTACTAAGCCAGAAGGTCCAAATTTGATAATGCGGTACATCTCCCCTTGCGTTTTCATTGGTTATCCTTTCGAAAGAAAGCTAACAAACCTTTGATTTACAAAAGCAATCAAGGCGATTCCAGATGTCAAGTTTTTTAGAAATGCTTTTTCTTACTCATAATCATGCTACTTCGCTATTTTCATCGCCTACGCTCCTTATGATTATCCTATTCCATTTACTATCCTCAAATTATTCCTTCTAACATTCCTCCTTCCAACTCCGACTACATTCTCACTCCGAGTAATGTCAGCTCTCCTTAGCTGACATTCTTCCTTCCCCGGCGTTGGCCCTCTATCGACATCAAGCTGCATTCATCTTCCTCCATCTGTTCCTTGTGTTTCTCATCCCACTTCTGAGACAAATATTTTACCTAGGAGGTCCACTAGATCCCATCATCCTCCAAAGCATTTGCAAGAATATTTGTGTTATGGTGTTCAATGTTCTTTAACACCAAGTAGCCACCTGATGCTAATTTTCTCATCATCTTTTTGTTGGTTCTGTGTTGTCTCTATCAGAGCCTTCCACTTATTCTCAAGCTATCCAAGATCCACAATGGATTTCTGCTATGAACACTGAAATACAAATTTTGTACTAACGGCACATTTAGTATTACGCCTCTTCCCCAAGTAAGGGAAGAAGACTATTTCAATGTAAGTCATGCATTTAATCAAGCCAAGGCCGACATTCATTGAAAGCGTATAAGTACCTATCAAGTTGCTAAAGGATTCACACAAAAGCACGCATTAATTATTTACAAAACTTTCTCCCAAGTAAAATGGCTACCGTGAGGTGTTTGGTTGATGCTAGCTTGGTCAAGGCCGGTCATTATCACAATTGGGATGTGAATAATGCTTTTCTCTGTGAGAGATCTACGAGGAAGTCTACATGAAAGCTCCCGGCGCTGGATGTATTAAAAAGCAGACTTAGGAAGAGTTTGTAATGGTCTTAAACAAAGCCTTCAGCAACGGGTTTCTAAGTCGAATGAAGCCTGCGTCGCTTTTATCGGGTCAATAGGATTTACTTCAACTGTTCAGATATACTAGTATCATAGAGGTCAAACCTAAGCTTCACGACAATTCAAGATCAAGGATTGGGTACCTCAACTATTTGGGTTCAAATCATTATCTGACAAGGCCACTACGTCTGCAGAAGCTCAGAATCGAAATTATCTACGATAATGCATTTGTTAGAATCTAGTACGAAACTTTATTTCAGGATAAATACTAAATTCATACATCCCCGATCCTCAAAATCATATAAATTAATCTAAAACACATAATTAACAATATGACACCGTAGCACTTACAAGGGATTTTAAATGCAAGCCCATCAACAAATTCTTTCAATGAAGCCTTCCTTTCAATTCCATCGTTGAGCACTCCAAATGTAGTGCCTCTAGTCAGTCCACACTCTGTGAGAGCATTGAATCCTACATTTTTGTTTGCTAGAACACGGATTGATTGATGAAAAATCACAGTAAGAATTTTCAATTATTCCCTTGAATATTTTCAACAGTATATGAGTGAGGCTACAGTTTTGTTTTCAATTCATGAAAACTTCTTATGGATGAAAAACCTAATAAGTTTGCTTATATATGTCAAACCTAAAGCCCAACCGACAATTTAATGAGCCAACCTGTTAAGTTACCAAACCAAGTATAAAATCAAACACTAACAAGTTGTTAATAGTAACTATCAAGCTTCAATTCAACTATCAATTAATTCAATTGACTACTCACTCATCTGGGTTCATCCAATTTATATTTTACATTATCAATGTAAAATCCCACTGAGAATATTCGTCGATTACAATCAACTCTCAATTTAGCAACGTAGTTTACCTCATACGAATATAATCCAACATCGCCAGACAAGGGACTCTTCTAGGCTCAGATAATAGTAAACAGATAATAATAATAATTGACCAATTACTATTATTATGAATTCCATTAATGAGTAAGATCTAGCAATCGGCTTCATAACCCTTAAATTATCATGAGAACTCCAAACTAAGAATATATTACCAAGTAACACTAAGCTCGAAAATTCACAACCCTAAATGAATCGATACCCAATCGTCGCAATCTGCATTATAAAAGTGGAATCAATTCTCATTGATTTCCAACACTCCTTAATTGCCCCTCGACGACACAATTACACAATTCCTTTATCACGCGACTTCTGGGCCGTAGTTAACCATGTGCTAGTCACGAAACACCCACAACTTTCTTTAACTCGAGTATGAACTCGAATAAGCATTTATGGCGCCCCATAAACCAATCACACTAACCGCTACAGAGGATCGGTATCTTCCTCGTATATCGCGATGGATAAATCTCTCCCAATATATCAACATCTATCGCTATACTCACCGCGACCCAACATATGTCATATAATCCCCATACGTCATAGTCAAAGTACGAGCTCATATAACACGTATAGTTATATATCGTAGTCTAAGAATCGTCGGACCTAAAATTCTAAACAAATATCATAGACACGTATATACATATCTTCTATGAATTGCTTTCTGCTTACGCCAGCCTCCCGCCACTGCACCGTCACCACGGTATCGTTTCTAGTCCCCGCAGTTAACGTGATCAATCTCGATCACTAATCAAAACACCATGTTAGTCATTCGATGTCATTGCCTCTAACTATCAACATTCACCAAGGCTCGCTATCCTATGTTTCTTAGGTCACAGACGTAATCAACACCATGTCATTTCTGAAAGATGCATCAACTCAGGATTTAACTTTTCACCATCGAGGATACAATACATGTATATTATATATTTCAACGGCATGTTAAATAAATAACGGGTAACTATATGAACGAATCACGATTCATGTAGTTTTAGTTAACAATCGATTAAAAACACAAAGTGAACTTTTGTTTTTAATCAATTTAATCCTATTCAGAAAGTAAACGAACTAACTCCCACCTAATCTTGCCATGTTCAGCTTCCTTCATTAAGCTCGTGAAAACCAAACTCGTCAATCACAAGTAAGGATTCAACTCCTGAGGATGACGGATCCTTTAAGCCATGACTTCTGTGATCATTTCATGATATGTAAAAGAAGAGGATGCTGGATTACAATCACATCCTTTACCGAAATACTACTTACAAGCGCTTCATACATTCATCGCACTTGGCCTCTCTCAAACTGCTGAACTATATATTTGATGACTTCAGATTTATCCCCTGGCATTAGCTCACGTTAATAACCCTATGGATCAAAACGGTTCTCTAACCCTTCTTTCTGTGGTTCTACTTCCGTGTTTACAACACAATCTCCAAGTGTGTTAAACACACACGTTCTTATTAAACGACACATTCTTTTGAACAACATTACTAACAAAACAATGTATTGACTGTCAAGTTCTAGCTAAGTTTCCTTTACTTTACTCTATCGAAAGCATACTGTAATTTTACCTATTATTGAAATTTTGGTTAATAGATTTTCATATGGTACAACCGTCCATAATGCTATCATACATTCACATGTTGAAGATCAACAACTCCATCCATTCCATGTAACTATATTTACCTCTATTCTCTTAAAGTTACTACTAAGCTTATTCGAATCCGTTGAATACCTTTTAGTAAGACTTTCACACCCAATCACGGAATCACGCTAATGTCATAGTCACAAGACAACACACGCACCTCGACGCTGCATACGGTGAATCATATTATTATGGCCAGACTTCAACCACTCCTCATTTTCACGCGAGGCCCTTAATAGCGGGATTAGACCTCTAATGAAGAGTTGCCTTGGCTAATAAGAGAATTGCCTATTTATAGAATTTAATCTATTATATTTCATCTCCTCGAGCTTCACGACATCTTTAAACTTTAACAAGCAAATGTCATGCAAGTTCTCACATATATATAATGATCGATCATAGCACGTGTCACATATACGCAATGGGCTCACAAAATGTACAAGAATCTAATCACTACTATACCTTTTGTCAGAGAAGATTTCTTCAACTTTTAGTGTATAAACTTCATTTATGCGCTTACGCCCCACTAACCTTTATGAACTCAAGGTTCTTCATCACTCTGATTCTTATTGATTTTCATACCATATCAGCGAGGAATTCAACTCCATTATACCTAACTTAAGCTTCTGTAACTTAGATTCTAGTAGTATAGAAACTTTCTTTTACATACTGCCAGACATGGAGTTCCAATAACAATGTCAAGTATCCATCACTGACTATTTACTTTTAGGAAACGATTTTTGAGTAACTTCATGACACTCTCTACACAAGTATAAATCAGGGAATAGCAATAAGAAAGTTTCAAAATAAAATAATGGAAAGATTAATGAACTCAAATTTAATATTGTTTTAATTCCTTGCTCAACCAACGTATGACTAAACGCCCATTCATGATCGATCAGCCATTTAACGAGAATACATTCATATTGATGACTTAACATCCGTGAAAGTAATATAGAACGACCTACTCCTACTTAATCATCATCCGTAAGATAAAATAGAGTTTTATAATAACCCATGTATTCACATCTTATTTCATTTAAACGCACCTCAAGTCATTTATTGAGTATTATTTATTCAGCTTGTCATTTGTATAACCGCATTTAGCTTTAAACGCATCAAGAGTGGATACCCTTGATACAACCCAAGCGGTTCTAATAATCGCCTGCATCTCCTACGTGAAATTAATTTTGTTCAGATCTGTTTCAACATACATTTATTTTCTACCTTATTTGTACTCTCTAAGAAATGGAAGACTTTATATGCAATATTGTAAATTGGTGAACACTATATGACTTGGAAATTAAATAACTCAAATCTCCCTTCCCACAGGTACAAATGGACTACATCAACTTTGGATCTGAAAGTAAATTATGTCCGCCATGTTTTAATACTTGAATCCTCTATCATATACTTTATGACGTTTAAGTTTTATCAAACATGTAACCTCTCTGAGTCATTTCAATAATTGAATTAATATGAATAAATTAATTTAAAAACAGAAAGAAGAACCCCTTATGTGAATTATTTCATCTTTTTGTGTTCTAAATTCTAATGTTAAAACACAACCTTACTTGGGATTACCCAACTAATTTATTACATCTAAGGTTAGAATCTCAAATATTCTGGTATATGAAATTGGTGATCTTCATCCATTGCTTTAACTTCATTAAACACAACTCCTTAATTACGATCTAACAAGTATCGCTTAAGATCGAATGACGTCTCATTCTTCGGATGATACATTACTTATAGACGTATACTTCCGACTGTAACTCGATAAGATTCATATGGACCTTTCCATACCCTTATCAACTCGACGTATCATTCAACGACTAAATTAATTAACTCAGACAGAACATACAAACTTAATTTAGACTCAATAACCTCCCACTCAAGTCTGTGCAAGCGCTGACTTAGTTCATCTTTTTTCAAGATTATACTCAAGTCTGAGTCATTATCCATAAGTATTATTCAATCGTTTGTCTGTCTCACAGTCCTTTTGAAAGAGAAGAATGCTTCCTTAATTTAATCACCGATATGGAACGGTAAGTCAAACATACATCTTTTCACTCTTACAAGTGCAAAGAAATAGTTTAGAATCTCAACCACCTTCATAGAGGATTTAAACGCTATTTATAATGTAGCTCATCTATCATTACACAAGAGCTCGATAACTTTCAGATCTTTATCTTCCAAATTTATTGTTATACTTGGCTCATCCATGATTAAACTGCTGAAATAACCAGTGTCTCTCAAGAATCGAGCAAATTTAGCCAAGACATTGGCTAATCTTCGACAACAAAATTATTTCGAGATATCGATTTAATCAAATCTCTTTCAATTCCTAAATGTTACTTAAAATCCTTCTTTCTATGCTTAGAAGCTTAAAGAATGTAATAATCATTAACTTCAACTTATAGTTCCATGTCAATTATCCTGCATAAGGACGCGAGAACCGAATGGATAACTTGGTTTATTTGTTACGAATCATGTCTTTTGTTTTATCACAATTCATGAACCATGTTCATTATGTTAAAGAAATCAATATCAATCACATGTCCCGAATGCAGATACAACATCAAGATCATTCAATGCTTTTTCTAAATTCGAAAGTTATAAAACAGATCAACCCATTTTATGATGGGGCTGCTATTGAAGCATAATAACATTTATTATATTGGTCTCTATAGAACACTCATCACCCTTTGGTTATATTAAAAAAATTTCAATTTATCCTTCAATCTACATTTCATGTGGACTTTTGTTAACTTGAACCAAAGTTCATGCAACATCAATATGGATTGAATCAAGTCTTTAAATTGTCAGGGCGTATTTTGAAAGTGCCTTTATCCTCTTTATTTAGTATATTGAACCGATCAGAAACTTGGCTACAGATCAAAGGCTAGAACACTTTATTTCCTAAATAAGCCATCTGGAATTTCTCCGAACTTATTTCTTATTTAAGATGGAGTAAAGCTCATGTATTTGAATGGCCTGTTCTGAATGCGAATAAAATTGTGGGTAAACCACTATGCTAAACATAACTTGGAAAATATGCAACTTTAAAAGAAAATTGTTAGTTCCGAATTAACTATACTTTATTTTCACAAAATGAATTTGTAACATAATAATTCTGTGATTTCAAATCTCACAAAATGTACAAGTGTATCAAGATCTACTATACTGACTAAACCATAACACTGCATACATTTTGAATCAAGTATAATAGTAGAAATGTTATCAAATAGTCTATGTAAAGTAATACTTAGTAAAATTAAAGTCTATTATGCCCAGACTAAACGGCAACATCGCATACATTTTCAATCAAAGATAATAAGAGGGTTACCAACCACCACGAACTACATAACTCAGGTCACTAGAATACCATACGATGCTACCCGACTCAGATTCCGACAAAACCGGTTAAGCATACCAATTAAAAACCAAATAGCTTACTGGAGCTTATCATCCAAAGCCCACAACGCAATGCAAATCACTTCAACACGATCCATCGACATATCAAAGTTGCAACCGTAACACTTACCATCACAACATACTGTGATAATGCAACCGATTTCAAAACTTTAAAATTGGTCGATACGTTGCTTAAATTTTAATCATCAGCGAGATTAATGTTATTTAACTTTATTTAACGACGATAGATAGCACATATCTGAAGAATACGCACAATACGAAAATAAATAAATAACACACATTTGTGAGATATAGATATGACCCTCATGACCTATTACATCACATAACAAAGGAATGCTAACATAAGTCCTATTACAAGACTTAACAAGCGCAAGTCTTGTATTTCAACACCCAAACCTCAAAGCCCAAGCCGTTTCTATGGAATGCTTATTCAACGCCACCACAAAGAAGATACTACTACTTAACTCACCTTAGACAAAGACGCAGTTTCAGGGGTAAATGAATACAAAGAAATACGACCAACAAGTCATTTATAATATTTCCCGATACGCGCATCAGAAATAAATAAATTAAATCATGGCCATATCTAAATACTCCTCCTTCCATTCCATAACAATATATATGGAAAACATTAAAATAAATAAATGCACTTAATGTCATATATATTAAATGAAATGAGATTAAATGTGTTCATAATTGACTAATTAATTACTCATTATTTTACAATTAATTATTAATTAATGTAAATTTTGAATTTGAATATATTCACAGATGATTAATGATAATTATTACAATAATTATCAGCCACTTAAATCATGGAATAATTACTTACAAGTAATTAACTACAAAATTCAAAATTTAAAACTCATCATGAAAATATTTTCAAAAATTATCAATTAATGAAAAATAATCATTAAAAGTGGAAATATAAATCAAATTCTAATGTCATTCAACATATATATTCAATCATCTTAATGACAAAATTTTATGATTTAACATTAAAACCTAAATTAATAATTACCACAAATTTAAAACCAAAATAATTACATAAACGATTTAGGTTTCTAAAACTGATCTACCTAACTTCAACGACCAAACCGGCTGCCTCCGGCCACCCACGACCGACACGCCGTCGCTGCCGTAGTACAAAGCCGACATGAGATACGCCCCGGTGACCGAACGCAATTCGGCTACACCCGACGCCACGGAGCGCTGCCCGCAAGTTCGCGACCGATTTTGGTAATTCATTTCGCTTTTCGCTTCCAGACACCGTAACGCTTTGTAAAAAACGCATTTGAGGCTCTAAAATTTCAAAAATTCTTGATTTTAATGGAACATCAACAATATCATTATTGAACACGCCCAAGTGGAATTTTATCAAAAACACTTCTAGTTTTCGATTAAAGCCAAAACAACTAGAACTGGCGAATTCTTAGATTACTTAAAAATTCAAGTGTACCTGAAAACACTGCATGAACCTCAAAGGGCTTCAAGAACACACATATTTAATTTCAGAATTTTCTGAAATTTAACCTCAATCAGAATCGAAAATGATCTTCTACCTCAAATTAAAAATATAAATTAATCAATTTTAATCCTTTCAATTCATGAACAATTAATAAACTTCAAATCATCAAAATCAATACATGAAATGATGATTCCATCCATGTGAAACATATAAATGGGTTGATTTTTCATATCAGATATTCATCAATCAATATATAAATCATGAAATAATCAAAATTAACTAACTATGTCAACACACAATCAAATTAGACAAAATATATCAAACTTGAGTAGGCTCAAGGCCATCATAGAATCTAGTAATGATTTCATTTAGATAAACACCAAATTCATACATCCCGAATCCTCAAATGATATAAATTAATCTAAACACATAATTAACAATATTTAATAACGTAGCACTTTATAGCTGACAGCCACGAAGCTCATCAAATTCTTTCACGAAGCCTCCTCAATCTCCATCGCTGAGCACTCCAAACGAAGTTTTAGTTTGGCCCTAGCCACTTGCGAGAGCGCTTAACCCTTTACATTGCGTCATAATTATTGATTGACGTGATGGAAAATCGCAGGCGAATTTTTCAATTCTTCCCTGAATATTTCGGCCAAAATAGGAGTAAACGAGAGGCTAGGTTTTATTTTCAATTCATGAAAACTTATGATTTAAAACCTAATAAGTTTGCTTATATATGTCAAACCCTAAAGCCCAACCATACTTTAATGGAGTCGTAATTCCTGCAAGTTTTTTTAATTTCAAACCGTTAAGTAAATCAAACACTAACAAGTTGTTAATAGTAACTAACAAGCTCAATTCAACTATCGAATTAATTCAATTGACTAATTAATTAATTCGGGTTCATCAGCAATACGTAACTGAACGAAGTACAACAG